>CABHPQ010169270.1:0-31660 GCA_902168405.1 Peromyscus aztecus
ACACACACACACACACACACACACACACACACACACACAAACACGCCCTTGTTTAACCCCAAGACAGTATGAACACGCTGGATGGTGCTTGCCTTTTGAAATGTACTGTGGTGTCACCACATTTTTATGAATCCAGAGTCACACCCCGATGAGTTTGAATGTGAACAGTCCCCAACAGGCTCACATGGTTTGTACCCTTGGTTGCCAGCTGGTGGTGGTACTGTTTCAGAAGGTTATGGTACCTGTAAGAAGTACAGCCTCGGTGAGTTTTCTGTTTCCTTTGTTAGACTACCAGGTGAGGGAGAGATATCTGAACAAAGTCTAGGTTTCTCATATTTGCCTCAGTGTCCAAAGGTCCCTTGGACCCCACTGCCTGAGGGATACCAGAAGCTCAAAATTCTCATCTCCACTAGAGGCTGCCATATTGGCAGAGCTGCAGGGGGTGTGGGGGCAAGGCCCACAGGTGGGGTGCAGGTGAGGGGAGCCAAGGCTCCTGCTGTGGTTTGAATGTAATTGACCCCATAAGCTCATAGGGAGTGGCATTATTAGAGTCCGTGGCTTTGTTGGAGTAGGTGCGGCCTTGTTTGAGGAAGTCTGTCACAGTGGGGGTGGGCTTTGAGGTCTCCTTTGCTCAAGCTTCACTTAGTATGACACAAAGTTCACTTCCTGCTGCCTGCCAATCAAGCTGTAAACTCTCAGCTCCTTCTCCAGCACCCTGCCTGCCTGCCTGCCGCCATGTTTCCAGCCATGATGATAATGGACTAAACCCCTGAGCTGTAAGCCACCCCATAAATGTTTTCCTTCATAAGAGTTGCTGTGGTCATGGTGTCTCTTCACAGCAATAGAAACCCTAACTAAGACAGCCCCCATAGAATGTCCCTACAGGATTATATTCCCACCACTACTTTGGTGTGATGCAGAGAGCAGGTCCCCAGAGGCCAGCTCTGAAGGTTGTACCCACCCACCCCACCCACCCCAGTTCTTAAGGCTGTTTCCTGGCCCTCTGCAGTGTGAATAACCTCCTGCTGAGACTCCATCACCGTAGCCAGAGCTGCACTGCCACGCCTTTCCTGCCACAATACTGAAACCATAACCCAGGACGAACCTCCCCCGATTAAGTCATGTCTGTCAAGTGTTGTGCCATGGCAGCGCTGTCAACTGGAAAACGTCCCCCTAGGAGAGGTACACCGTCCTAATCCTTAGATTCCATGATCAGTCACCTAAAATGGCACCAGGCCTTCCAAGTTAGGGGCCTTGGGCTGTGTGATGGTTGATCTCAATCATCAGCTAGATGAGACCTGCCTGGGAGTCAGGCCTCGGCCATGCCTGTGGAGGACTGTCTTGAATAGGTTAATTGAGGTAGGAGGACCTTCCCACTGTGGGCAGCACTAGTCCCTGGGCTGGGATCCCGGGCTGTATGAAAAAAACAAAATCAGCTGAACACAAGAACTCATCCCCGTCTGCTTCTGGACGCTCCTGCTGCCCTGCCCTCCTCGACAGGCTGTGCCCTCCAGCTGTGACCAGAATAGATCCTACCTCCCTCCAGTTGCTGCTGTCAGGGAATTTTGTTGTGGCAACAAGAGTCACTGAGACAGGCTGGTGTGATCATTCTTCATTTGTGGACAGCAAAAGAGACAGCAAAAGTCAGGTATGAAGATGTCGACCACACCGAGCGCAGAGAGAGATGATTCCTCTTGGCCTGAAAGATGGAGGAAGCAGGCCACAAGCCAGAGACCCTGTGGCTGGAAAAGGGAAGGAAACATCAACTTCAAAAACCCCAGAGGAGCTGAGCAGTGGTGGTGCACGCCTTGAATCCCAGCACTCGGGAGGTAGGGACAGGCAGATCTCTGTGAGTTCCAGGACAGCCAGGGATACACACAGAGAAACTCTGTCTCGAAAAACAGAGGAGCATGGCTCTGCTGGTCCGTCAGCAGCGCCCACAAGACTCTGAATCCACGCTGCTCAGGGCAGCAAGCTCTAGCCAATGCAGTAGAGATGGGAAACGAGCCATCCACGGTCTCTCCTGGATCCTGAGGAGGGGTCAGGTTTGACAGACCCTAGAACTGCCGTTCTCAACCTGTGTGAGTCGTGACCCCTTTGGAGTTACATATCAGATATTTACATTATGATTCATAACAGTAGCAAAATTACAGTTCTGAAGTAGCAGCGAAAATAATTTTATGGTTGGGGGGGGGTCACCACAACATGAGGAGCTGTGTTAAAGGGTCTCAGCATCAGGAAGACTGAGAACCACTGATCTAGAACCTCCTGGAAACAAAGGATTGCTCACAAGAAACAGCCCTGACAGGAGTTCAGTTTCGGTCTCCCAGCTCAGGGTAGACACTGCCTCGATTTACCTCTCTGGGAGAAGCCACAGACAACACCCATTTTTCTCTTCCTCTTCCCTGCGCAGCCTCTAATCCCACCAACTGAGGGAAGAGAAAGGAGCGGTGTACGTCTTGTTAGGGTCCTCCAGCAGGGAAGTGGTAGAATGTGTGTGATTGCAGCAGCATTTCCATTGGCGCGCACAGTAGGAGGGTATGCGGTCCAACAATGGGCGTCTCCAGGTTGGAGATCCGGAGAAGCTGTGACTGCTCAGCCTGAAACCCCTGCACAAGAGGGACCTGGGAGGTTGGTCAGTCTGAAGCTGATGGTCTAGACACTCTCTGGAGACTGAGGGGGTGTGACTCCGGGCTGGAAGGCTGGAGAAACTGGAGGATGATATCTGCAGGCAGTGGCGTTGGCAACAAACACAGGTGGGAAGAGCAGTGCTGGGGGACCAGCCTGCCTTCTGACCCGTTCTGTTCCATCAGGGCAGGAGGTGCCGCTCACATCCCAGCGAGTCTTTCCCGGCCCATCACTGTCCCGCATGCTGAAACAGCCTCAAAACACCAGCCTAGAGGAACAGTTCACACGTCCTGGGCAGGTCACAATCCTGTCAAGTTGGCACTCAGTCATCCCCTAGGAGTCACCGTGGCCAGGAAGCCTCTGACTTGGTGAGGGCAGGAGTTACTCACGAGGCTGCCTCCTATGTCTGGCTGCCATGATGTCTCTCTCTGGTTTGCATGGTGGCTTTCAGGACACAATCCAGGTGACAGGGGCCTGGAGTTATGGGCACCATGATAGGGAGTGTGTCCACACTCTCAGAACAAGGGGGGAAAAATTATGAATGGTCCAGATTCATCTCCTTCACCTTCCTTCTCTGAGCCAGCTAGACATCCCAGAATTCCCTAGCTCGGGCATCGCGTCCCAGAGAAAAACAAGAAAACAGCTTCGTATGCCCCAAACTGTCAGCCACTTTTCAAAGAAGTTAAGGCTGTCACATTTTTTTCTTCCCTTCCCAAAATTAAAATGTGCCTCCAGTATAGCTTGTTATCAAAAATAGAAGCATTTTATCCATCTTTATTGCAGAACAGAGATTACACGGAGACATTCAATTTGGAGTCAATTTAAATTTCAATTGTCTGTGAAATCTAAATCAATAGGGTATAGTTCAATGACGCTTTAATAAAACAGGACATAACAGAGAATCATTAGGAATTACATATGATGGGAGCTGGAGCAGAGCCTCGATAAGGGTGGAGGGGACATTAGAAAATTACCCCCAAGCATTTTTAAGTAAACCCACAGCCTCCTTCCCCCACGAGACGCCTGAGAACGCTTAATTGTGCGGCGAGGTTGGGTATCCATCTCTGTCAGCCCCGTGATTGGGGGACAATTTACAGTGAGTGACAAAGGCAGGAGCTTGTCTGGCCCAGAATGTGCATTTTCTTTTTTCCAGCTCAGTAACTTCCACCATCTCCAGCTCTGAACCTTTCTCTCCATCACTGGCCTCCACTGACTGGGTCACCCCCCTGGAGGAGTCCCCTGAGATGGTTCAGTCTGGGATGAGCTGCTCAAAGGCAAAGTGAATGCAGTGCACAGATGCCCTGGCTGTGCAGAGAGAAAATCTGGGAGCAAACCCCAGCCTCACTGCTGTGCCTCCAAGATGTCCACTCAAGTGTCCCCTCTGCAAAACACTCATGTTTACATCTCACAGAACTCTCCAGGGAACATTTATGGAGGGGTATCTGCTAGTGGGGACCAGGGAGAGGTGCTCAAGGCAGCTTCCCTGGGATGAACCTGAAGGGGCATCACCACAGAGTGCAAGTTATGCAGGAATCTTCTACAACAGTGGTTCTCAACCTTCCTAATGCTGTGACCCTTTGATGCGGTTCCTCGTGGTGTGGTGGCCCCCCAACCATAAAATTACTCTCGTTGCTACTTCATAACTGTCATTCTGCTGCTGTTATGAATTATAATGTAAATATCTGGTATTCGGGATATCTGATATACGAAACCCCCAAGGGGTCACGACCCGTGGGTTGAGAACCACTGTTCTACACAAACACACAGCTAGGACAGGTGACGAGAGCCAACAGCACTGGACCCAGGGGATAAAGAGAGAAACCATCGCTCCGACGAAGTCTTCATCTAACTGTTTTATTTTTTTCCTAGTGAATTTTTGCATTCACGTTGATATTATTTCGCTAAAATACGTGTTGGGGCTAGGGAGGTGGTTCCGTGGTTAGGAGTGCTTACTGTTCCCACAGAGGACCCACATCCATTGGGTGACTCACAACCATCTGTAACTCCAACTCCAGAGGATCCATGCAGGAATACACACACACACACACACACACACACACACACACACACACACACACACTAAATAAACAAACAAATTAATTAAAAATAAAAATAAATAGATACATCTCTTTTAAAAATAAAGTATCATTTGTTTCTATTATTGAGAACGGAGGGGTCAGCCCCCGCTTCCATGCTGTACCTGGGATGGTACCTCACTCTAGCTCCAGTACTGTGGGGGAACTGAAGACAGCCCCAAGTCACGTTTGGCCTCCAGTGGAGTCTACAGATCACAGACACATCAGATGGATACAAGCGGCAGATGAACGCTCTGAGTCTCAGTGCTGCAGAGGTAATGGTGGGGTGGGGTATGGAGACGGAGGCAGGGCCAGCCACTCTCTCTCCTCATCTTCCAGAGAGCCAAGTTTAACTACAGAGCTCCACTAGCTGAGGGAATGCCTGGGATGGCCGGGGATGCAGTGTTTTGGGTGAATCTGTCTGGGGTGTTTCCAGAGAGACAAGTACAATCAGAAGGACCTGGGTGCCGGGGGAGGCCTCAACCTTGCTGTGTGCACACCCCACAGATCCACCTGGACTTCAGATGACAATCACAGAAGGCATGGTATCCCCCACAGTCACCTCTGGGAGCTGGAACACACACATCCCTTGCCTTAGACTCAAAAGCCTAGGCTTAGCTGATGGGAATCGCTGTGTGTTATCTAACCTCTGCCAAGGCTGGGGACCGAGTATTTAATTGCCACATCGGTGCCTGACTGCCAATAAGAGCCCCTCACACCACGGCTCCGGTGAGAATCTGTACTCCTCAGTGCTGGAATGCATTGTTCCACACTGGTGAGAATCAAGAGCACCCACTGGGTGACCCAGGACAGGATGCCCCAAAACCCGCTCTGTTCTCTCCCGGACTCCACATGAGGCACCTGTTCCCTTGGCATGCTTTAACCAAACCTTTTCGCCGCAGTAAACCGTCACCAGAGTTCAACAGCTGTACTTCTGTGGACTGCTGAAAGATGGGCAGGGACCCTGTGCACGTGCCCATGGACCACAGATGGACTGAAGACCCCAGTATCTCTCTCTGCGCAGCCATCACAGTCCAGGGAGCTGTGTGTAGCTGTGGCCTTGTGACCTAAGGGAGGGCCACATGGGGCAGGAACTCAAGTCAGAGCCTAAAGCTGAAGCCATGAAGGAATGCTGACCATTGATTGCTCCTCATGCTCTCCTATACAATCCAGGACCACCTGCCCAGGGGCGGCACCCCCCCCCAGTGGGCTGGGCCCTCCCACATCAATCATTAATCAAGAAAATGCCCCATGGCTTGTCCACCAATCTTTTTTTTCCTCTTTTTTTTTTTTTAAAGATTTATTTATTTATTATGTATACAGTGTTCTGTCTGCATGTTTGCCTGCAGGCCAGAAGAGGGCACCAGATCTCATTAGGTGGTTGTGAGCCACCATGTGGTTGCTGGGAATTGAACTCAGGACCTCTGGAAGAACAGCCAGTGCTCTTAACCTCTGGGCCATCTCCCACCAATCATAAAGGAGGTGTTTTCTCCATTAAGATCCCCTCTTTCCAGCTATAACTTGGTTTATGTCAAGCTGCCAGAAACCGACCAGGACAAGGGTTAGCAACGATTATCAACATGGCAGGAAGGACCCAGACTCACCTATGAGAGCAGCCTCTGGGCAAGCCTGTGGGGAGTTACCCTGATTGTGTTAACTGAGGCAGGAAGACCTACCCTGAAAGCAGGTGGCGGCACTCCCCGGGCTTGGGCCCTGGGCTGTGTAGACTGGGAAGATCAAGCTGATCCCAGTCATCCATTGCACTCTTCCTTCTGACTACGGATGCACCGTGAGACACTGCTTTAGGACTTCCCCGCCATGATGGACCGCGAGCAGAAATAAACCCCTACTCCTTAAGATGCCTTTATCTGGCATTTCATCACAACACCAAGACAAGAGCTTAAGATTATGGCAAATCTACACTGGACTTTCTGGGGAACCGCCAGCCGCCGGTTTTCAACACTTAAGGCACACCGGGCATGGAGATTGTCATTCGCGCACAAAACAGCCCCAAGAATGTTAGTGGAAATTCTCAGGGAGTATATTTATCAGCTAGTGTTGAGTAACAAACTATCTGAAACTTTAAATCAGCTCAGGGCTGGTTTCTCAAGGCTGGGTTCGGGCTGGGTAGCTCATCTGAAGTAACTTGGCTTCAGGTGCCTCTCAGCCCTCTGGGGTTCAGCACCCACCCTGAGGGTGGTCTGGAGACAGATGGGGGAATGGGCAGAAGCATGCAAGACATCATTTGGAACAGCCACACTGCTTCTTCCTCAAAGCACAGGTCAGGGAAATGTAAACTGTCCTTCAATGGTATGAATGGCCAAGTCACATGGCCAAGGACCTTGTAAAAAGTAAAGAATTGAGGTCACTGTGTCCCAACACAGAGATATTAATGGTCTTCCTGAGATCAACACTTATATGTGGAAGGGTCAGAATCAATTGAATAGCACTGGATCCCAATTCCCATTCTCTCTCTCTCTCTCTCTCTCTCTCTCTCTCTCTCTCTCTCTCTCTGTTTTGCAAAGAGAAACTGCCAAGATTGCTGTCCAGGTCCTTCTGGTCTCGGAGAGAAGTAAGCAAGCATGGGGGATGAAATACCCAGATGCCGTGCGATGCCATCGGCGTGGAGAAGAAGCTCAAAGGCCAAGGTGAGGAAAAGACTGCCTGGGAAGGTCTTCTAGAGCAGCTTGTGGCTGCATCTTGGAGGACCATCATGGCTAACCCCAGCACCTGCTCACACAGTAGGTGAGGGGTGGGGCCAGTACCACAGGGAGCTGGCACCCTGAGCAGGCAGGTATCCCATGGCTATGGAGGACATGGAGATCCACAGCAGTTGAGCCCATCCCACCTTGGGGACTCTAGAGTCACACAGGGAGAGGAACTCAGATTAATCCTAGACATCCTTGGCTTGAGAACCAGTGGTGGGGTCCCCATCACTGAAGGTATTTGAGAGTCTGAGCTGTTTGATGGTACAGGGGGATTCAAATGCCCAGAGTCCACTCCCTCTACAGGAGGGCTCTGGACTTGGCACTAAATGCTGGAGTGGAGGGATGCCAGCAGTGCCCCTCCCCCCAAACTGGTGACAACCAAGCTTGTCTCCAGATGATGACAAACGTCCTCCGGGAGGAGGAGGCTACATCGCCCTCCTTTGAAAATCATTGCTCCATGGGGACTTCTGTAAAAGCCACAACCAACATCCACAAAGACCAGTGTTGACAGTGAGGAGAGAAATCTTACATCCCCGCGGCGCCTTCTTGGGAGACAACCGCGCTTGCAGCCCTTAGATCATGGTAGAAATACTGTCTATCTTTTTCTGCTGTCAGCATCCCACAGGGGCAGGGGGAACGAGGGGGGAGAGAAAGAGAGACGGGGAGGGGAGGATCCGTGCACATCAGATCTGTAAATCCACTGACACCAAGTTGGAAGTTAGGGAGAACTGAAGCCACGCCGCTTCCCTCGCCCATGCTGCCCCTTGCGGACCACGGTGAGCCGCTTTGCCCTCTGCCTTGTGGTTGGGTTCTGTCCTGGAAGGAAGTCAGAGGGAAGGTGAGATGCACTGGAATCTTTACTCCCCACACTGCAGAAGGTCCACACAGCACTCTTAACCCTCCCTCTGGGCAGGATGGAGGTGGCGCCCCCTGGTGCTTGGTCCTAGGAACTCTGCGTGGCTTCCTGCACCGGGTCCTACAGCTTTGTAAACAATTTATTTTACAGTTTTAGTGTGAAATGTCCCCCACAGGCTCCTATGTTCAACACTTGGTCCCCTGAAGGTGATGCTGTTTGGGAGGCTGTGGAAACTTTGAGAGATGAGATCTAGGTGGAGGAAGTGGGTCACAGGAGGTGGATACTTGGAGTGTATTATCCTTGGCCATTCTGTCTCTGTGCAGCTGTCCTCAGGGATCACACTTCCTCTGCCACGAGGCCCTGGCCAAGTGCATACACCCAAGCAGCCCGGACTGAAGCCTCTAAATCTATGAGCCAAAATCCGCCTTTCTTTTTAATATGTTCTCTCAGGGGTTTTATCACGGTGACTAGAAAGCTAATCAGTACATAATTCCTTTACTGAACCCTTAAAAAATTATCGCAAGGGTCTGATCCCCAGCTTGGCCGTGAAAGCAATGCTGTGTAGACAAGTCGTACAGCTCTCACTGCAACTGACTAGAAGGTGCACGTCGCCCATAAAGCCCTCCAGGTGAAACGCATCACAGGAAGTTCCTGTGCCCACCTGGTGTCTAATCAGCACCCATCCTATGCCACACAGAAACCAGGGTCTGGGGGCTGAGGATAACTTGGGAATAGGAGCCATGGGGTCCTTGCTAGCTGGACTGAACCCCCTTTCTGATGGCAAGGTAGGACCAGTAGCCTGAGCTCCTCGGTCCCCAGCACCTTTGTGAACCCCTGATGGTAAAGAATGCCAATACCCACGGCCTGGTTCCCTCAACCAGCCCCCATTTTCCAGGTGGGGAAGTCGAGGCAAATGGAAAAGAAAAGAGGCATGCCCAGTGACTAAGGCATCTTCTACCCTGAGAGCTGACTGTTCAAGGGAACGCTGCCTGCTTCCTCTTACAGCTCTAGCATCTGTGGCAGGTACTGTCAGGCCAGATTCTGGGCTGCATCCAACCCATCATTTAAACCCTAACACCCTCTGGGGGGGATCAACAATATCATTGAGTTATACACAAGGCCTGGAGAGGTTTGTGACCCAGCAAATGAGAACCTGAGCTGGGCTGGATCTGGGGGTCAATGGCTAAGTCTCTGGCCCTCTCCATCTCCTGTCTGCCATGGAGAAGGAAGAGGGTGGAAAAAATGCACCTTCATGTTGCATAATAGTCCTCTGCACTGTGTGAAGATGTGTCACTGTGGTTGGTTTAATAAACAGCTGAGTGTCCAATAGCTAGGCAGGAAGAGGTCAGGTGAGACTTCTGGGGACAGAGAGGTCTCGGGGAAGAAGAAAGGCAGAATCACCAGCCAGATGCAGAGGAAGCAAGACATACAGGAGGAGAGGTAAAAGCCATGATTCACGTGGCAACACGTAGATGAATAGAAATGGGTTAATTTAAGTTCTAAGAGCTAGTGGGACAAGTCTAAGCTATAGGCCGATCTTTTGTAGTTAATAATAAGTCTCCATGTTGGGTTCTTTTTTGTGTGTGAGGCGGCAGCCCAAAGAAAAATCCATCTGTGGTGCCTTCAGAGAACTGTCCGGATGTGCCAGTCACTGTAACGAAACACCTCACAGAAATGACCCGAGGGACAAAAGGTCTGTAGGGCTCATAGTGTCTGGGAGAAACTTCAGTCCATTGCAATGGGGAGGCCATGGGACAGCTCTGTCCATGGAGTACACAGTGGTGACATCTTATGTGGTGGGGCCAGGAGGTGAAGAATATGGGCCAGAACCAGATGCAGGGATGACTCTTCTGCCAGTCAGGCCCCACCCCCAAAGGTTCCATAACCTTCAAAATAGTGCCACAAGTTGGGGCCTGAATGTTCAAAGCATGAGACTGTGGGATCCAGATACAAGGTTTTGCACTCTTCCCTGGCCCCCACAGGTACACAGCCATAATACAAACTTCATTTAATCCCAGCTCAGGAGTCCTCCCCCAGTTTTAAAAGTCTCAACGCTATTCAAAAGGCCAAGATCTCTACTGAGCCTCCAGACAGTGAGTCTCTATAAAAGAGCAAGAAGGCCCATCCCCCCAAAAAATAGCTCATTTCCAATATACACTGGCACAAAACAAACAGCCCCACTCCAAAAGGGAAGTGAGGTAACAAGGAAGGCAAATCAAAGCAAGACCAGAACCCAGCAGGCAAGCTTGAAATCCTTCAGTTCCATATCTAGCATCCAGGACATGTGAGACATCCATCGTGTGAGATTCAGCAGTCAGTCCTGCATAGCTCTGTCCTTCAGGTCCCACAGTCTGGGATACACATGGGCTATCTCTTGGACCCACCCCACTCTTTTCCTCAGCAAACACCCCACATTCCTGGCACCTGCAATATCCTGGGGTTCCCTGTGAAATTGAGGCTTCACAATGACCGATTCACAAGATGGCCCTTTACAGCCTCCTGGCAGGGAGCCCCACCCTGTTGAATATTTCCCAGCCTTGTGGCTCCTTCACAGAGCCTCAGTGCAAGCATCCATGGCCCTGTAACTCCGCCACTCAACATGCCTCCAAAACCAGTGCCTCCCAGACAACACCAAGAACCAGTTTCAGAAGTATCCAGGTCCTGTTTACCATGGCTGCAGTGGCCTTTGAATGCCTGGAAGATGGAAAACACTCCCCTTCCTGGCCCTTTTGGATCAGGGAGCCCCTCCAGCTCTATTACCTCAGGTACTCTCACTTGTAAAGGAAAGACTTCCAAACTTATTTGCATGCTGCGGTCACTTTTCCTGTTGCCCCAGTACATAGTGCCTCTGTAACACTGTAATCCTTATAATTATAATTTAATTATAACCACTTCATCCACACCTGCCTTGTCTGTAGGCTTAGCTGTAACTCATGCCCCTCTCCTCACCACTCTATGTTTTCACCACTTTTCACGTCCTTTACTCTTTGCCCTAGACCCCGCTATAAATCTGACTAAAGCAATAGTAGTAACCATGCAACCACCAGAATGTCTGCTGTTATGAAATTTCCTCTACCAAAGAATCTGGTCCTTGAGTTTTTTAAGTTCAACTGCATTGAAATTGTTCAGGACACGGACAGAATATAGCCGGGTTTTTCTAGAATGCGGCATGAGTGGCTTCTGGCCTTTCCTGTTAGAGTCCTTGTGTCCCTTTGAAGCCTCATGAACACAGTCCTTGCTACCCTCACTTTTCCCAGTGTTTCTGTGGGCCTTGGGGCTTCTGTGGGCTTCTGCAGGATGCCCTGTTGCTCTGCTGTACTCTCAGAGATAGTTGGCTCCTTTAACCCATGACTCCAAACTCTCCACATTCCTCCCACACACCAGTCCCAAAGGCCTGAGGACCATGGTCAGGTTCATCTCAGGGATGGAAGAGCCTTCCGTTCACAAGTTCATACTTTCAATGGAACACCATCCATCATGGCGAGGAGGGCCCGGCTCACTTCATGGTGGCAGAGGCTCCTCATGTGGTGCCCAACCAGGAAGCAGAGGAGGCAGAAGTGGGTATAACCTGCACAGGCTGGCCCTGGTTAACTTCCTGTGCCAAATGGCCCCCACCTCCCAAAGGTTTCCCCATGCTCCCAAAACACCTGCTGAGAACCAAAAGGCGTGTGCCCTTGGGAACAGTTCACACTGAAACCCTAACACTGGCTGTGGGGGTGGGGCTTTTCATCATCTTGTGGCCATTCCTAGGGAAACACAGGATTGGGTACTGGACCTCCTGAGCACCCAGGTACCGGCTCTGATTTAGAACTGTCTCAGCTGATGCAGGATCAGTCTGGTCCCCGTGGTGGGCTCAGTAATGGCGTGCACCCCAGCCTCAGACATCTCTACTAGCATCTTAGGGTCCTGCAGAAGCCCTGAAATGTCACCCTCAGTGTCACTTAGACACACACCCCTCAGAGGAACATGGAGTACGGGCCTAAGTCACCTTGTACAGGAGCCACCTGAACTAGCAACAAAAGACATATATATATATATATATATATATATATATATATATATATACATATATATGACTAAGAAGGAAGGGGTGCAGAGGAAATGGCACCCACTCCCCACCCCATCTGACCCTTTACCAGTGTCCCAGGCGGAGAACTCTGAGGGCAAGTGTTCCCCTCAAGATGAATAGGTGGGAACAGGTGGGTCTGTTGCAAGAATTGTCACCCTGTTGTAGAATATTAGTTGAAGATGTGTTGCATTTGTTTATGCTGTGGAACATTTGTTTAATGATGCAAAGATGTGTTGCATTCTTTTATGTTGCACTTGTTTAACTCTGTGAAGCTGTGTTACTGTGCCTGCCTAAAACACCTGGTTGATCTAATAAAGAGCTGAATGGCCAATAGTGAGGCAGAAGAAAGGATTGGTGGGGCTGGCAGGCAGAGAGAATAAATAGGAGGAGAAATCTGAGAAGAAAATATCAAAGAGCTAAAGAAGGAGGAGGAGGAGGACTCCAGGGGCCAGCCTCCCAGCTACACAGCAAGCCATGGAGTAAGAAGTAAAGAGAGACATATAGAATAGAGAAGGTAAAAGCATGGAGGCAAATGGTAGAGGGGATAATTTAAGTTAAGAAAAGCTGGCTGGAAACAAGCCAAGCGAAGGCCAGGCATTCATGAGAAAGAATAAGACTCCGAATTTTTATTTGGGAGCTGGGTGGCAGGCTCCCAAAGAGCAAAGAGTTTAAAAACAAACAAACAAACAAAAAATCAACAACTACATCACCCTAAGGAGACTAGACATGACTGCTGCTTCCTTCTAAAGTCCCAGGTGAAAAGCGAAGTTCACCCTGGGGAACTGATGAGTTTGTTAAGTTCCTGATAGAGCATGGGTGACCCTAAAGCAGTGCACAGAAAAGTCAGCACCCAACATGGACAATAATTCCCTCATGGCTGTGCAGATGGAGCCTATTCCCACTACCCCCACCCCAAGACCTGGAGACCACATGTAGTTATGGCGGAAGTGTACACAAGTGGCTGGGAGGGGTGGCTGGATACTCAGGTGAGGGTCCAATGACCTCCCTCCCCCTCCTCCCATAGCTGGCCTTAGGCAATGTCACTTGTTCTGCTCAGAGGATGGTGCCATGCAACACCCCCCCACCCTGGACTGTGGCTGCAGCCAACTTCTGCTAGGCTCCATGTTCACTGACTAGTGCCTGGTGATTGTCATTGGGCTGAGCTGGGTCTCAGAAAGAAGGAAGTCCTGACCCTCCCATGCTGCCTAGTCCATATCCAACACAGTCCCTGACCCCTGTACCCCATCCCCAGGTGTGTGGCCAGCTGGCCCAAGACTGTGGAAAATGTCTTTCCTCTCTGAATAGATGAAACCTTGCTGAAGCCTCCTGCACACTCCATGCATCCTCCTCATCCTGTGGTTCTTAAGGAGACGTGGTGTGGCTTCTGGTTCCAGGCAGATCTCACTTTCCGATACTGTACTAGCTCTGGCTGCCACTTTGTGTCAGCCCTAGCCCTGCCAGTGTTGGAATCCAAGCGTGGCCACTGACACTCAGATGTCTCCTCTTTGGAGAGGGCATCATCAAAACCAGATTCGTGGGAAATTCCCACATATAGGCAGCTTTAGGGAGAATCACAGAGGTGTCTAAACAGTTTGTGACTCAGTTGATGGTGTCTGGACAGAATGGAGAAAGCCACACAAAGGACTTTGATGTGACTATGAATCATGGTGGCACAGGGGACAAAGTGAATGGTAGGTGGTCATGCTAAGGGACCCTTACGTAGAAACACACATACAACAAGAATATGTGCCAGTCCGTCCTAAGCCACACTCCACTGGAGCACAGCCGCCTCCCACCCCTTCAGGCTCTGTAGGTCATACTGACCTCGGGACAAGGATACACTGATTACACCAGCTTTGGGGGACTGTAGGGCGACCACGTGACCATCCAGAGAACCAATTAGCCATCACTTAGACTATCCATGCTGGACTAGACCTCCCCGAGTACAAAGCCTGATTCTTCTTCCTAGCTGTGAAACTGTGGTGGGTGGTTTCTTCAGCACACAGTGTGGGTAGAGGAATTGAAGGTGCTTGGGCTTGCCATGTATTCAGAATACACGTGATGTGCATTGAGGTTTATATGCTTCGTGAATGGAGAGGGAGAGGGAGAGACAGAGAGACAGACAGACAGACAGACACAGACAGACAGACATGAGGAAACTGAGTCAGGCAGTTACTGGCAGAGCCAGCCCTGGCCTTTTGAGTGACAGAAGTGGAGAGGGAGCCAACAGCAGGGAGCCCAGGTATGCATGACTCAGAGGAAGGGACCACATGACTCATGGTGATGGTGCCAAACATGGAGCTGAGCTGAGTCCCACAGGGCCAAGGGACCCTCCCCATCCCAGGACTTACATGTGGGAGCCAGAGTCCCCACACCCACCCCAGCCTCCTCCACAGAGCTGGGAGCAGGGCGCTGAAAGGATGCCTGGGATGCCTGCTGGTTAAGAATTACTAGGCAGCTCTGGGCTTGGGACTGAGGCACAAGAAATACCACCACAGCAGGACAGAAAGCTAATGAGAAACCCAACGGGCCCTGCAGAAGCTTAGCAAGAAATACGGCCAGGCTCCCTGGAGGAAGAGTTGCTGGGAACTGCCATGTCTCCCCAGTGGGGATCGATCTGGCTGCAAAGTGAGGGGCACAGGAAGCAGATACCTGGAAGATCTATGGCAGGAAGGGCCGGGACCGGGGAAGAGGATTGTGAATGCGCTGTAAATCAGAGACCAAGTGTGTGAGAGCGGGTAGATAAGAGGATTTGTGTTTATGGTGAGTGAGGGATGGGCTGGGACCCTGGGCTAAGGCGGAGAATGGCAAACACTTGGGGAGGAGAGAGAGGTACCCAGAAGGCTCAGCATCGGGAAGCAGGAAGTACCCCCAACATGCCAGGCCTTTCTGGTTTGGGTGTGCCCCCACCCCCAGCCCTCCTGATCCATTTGGGTGTGGTCCCTTCACCCTCCCCCTTTCTAGCCACTCTGAACACCTGACTCCTCTCCCCCAGGGGACCTCAAAGCCTCAGGACAGCAGAGAACATGTCCTGGGAACTTTGTGCGGTCTGGCAAGTACCGGAGCTTCCCACCTGACTCCAATCATATCCACTCTGGGACAAAGACACCTTGGTGCTCCCATCCTAAAGGTAAGGACACTGAGGCTGGGGAGGTTGAGGAGCTGCTTCTACACCATGGCAGACAGTTCCCATTAGGAAACGAGCAGGAAAGACCGCAGCCTCAGTCCATGGATGGGGATGCAGCCCTGGAAAGCAGCTACCTCCCAAGAGCCTCCTTCCCCCAGAGTACTATCACCTGGAAACTCTGCGTTCAATCTGTGAGCCCTGGGGACATGTTCAAACTACAGTAGAGGCTCGTTCAGCTGAGAACCTCTGAGGACCTCGTGAACACTCAAACCTGTTTCACTCAGGATAATCGGGTGTGTCTGGGAGTCCGATGAAGGAAGATTTTGAGTTCCAGGCCAGCCTGGGCTTCTTAGGAAGATCCTGTCTCAACAATAATGAAAAGAAAAAATGTTTCCCCCCCTGCGATTACCAGCTCCACAGGCTCTTAAGAGAGCCTGCCATCCCTCCCTCTGCCATCCCTCCCTCTTCTCTCCCTTCCTGCCACTCCTTGCTCTCCCTCTTCCCCCTTCCTCTGCTTCTAACACCCAAGTCCTTCCAACTCTGGTTTTGCTCTGGGCAGCCCAAAGATCATTCCCAGCAACCACATGGTGGCTCACAACCATCTGTAACAAGATCTGGCGTCCTCTTCTGGCCTGCAGGCATACATGCAGACAGAACACTGTATACATAATAAATAAACAAAATCTTTAAATAAAAAAAAAAAAGATCAGACCACAGCAATCTTAGAGCAGCTAAGCAAAGAGAAAGAGGGGTCAGAGGGGAAGGGGCTTCTCCTGATGTCCTGGCTTATCCCTCACCTGGGAAGTGGGAACTTTGACCCACATGGGTCCCACTCAGTGCTCCCCTGGAAACATCCCCCATCTTCTCACTGGTGACTTGGACTGACCATGAAGATGGCAGCCTGGCTTCTGTGAGCCGCAGATTCCAATGGATGGATTCCAGTGAACTTCAAAGCAAGACATCACCCCACTCCCCCAGCCACCAGTTCCCCCTGGATCTCTGTCACACTCCCCAGCCTTCCTGGGCTCCCTGCAGTTGACCTCCGCCTACCTGCCCCGCCTCCTGTGGTGGTATTGTGTTCCTCAAAATATTGTGCACCCTAATAAGCTTATCTGGGGTCAGAGAACAGAACAGCCACTAGATATAGAGGCCAGAAAATGGTGGCGCACACGCCTTTAATCCTATCACTTGGAAGGCAGAGATCCATCCGGATCCCTGAGTTTAAAGCCACACTGGAAACAGCCAGGCATGGTGACTCACACTTTTAATCCCAGGAAGTGAGCCTTTAATCCCAGGAAGTGATGGCAGAAAGCAGAAAGGTATATAAGGTGTGAGGACCAGAAATTAGAAGTTTTTGGCTGGTTAAGCTTTTAGGCTTTGAGCAGCACAGTTCAGCTGAGATCCATTTGGATAAGGACTCAGAAGCTTCCAGTCTGAGGAAACAGGATCAGCTGAGGAATTGGCGAGGTGAGGAAGCTCTAATCTTCCAGCATTCACCCCAATACCTGGCTCTGGGTTGGCTCTTATTAATAAGACCTGTTAAGATTCATGCTACAGCCTCCCACTCATTACATGGTGGTGAACACTGGCTACCACGTCCTTCTTCCTCTCGCTGCTGAGTCTACCTCCCTCATCCCTGTCTGTCCTCCAGATCATGCCCAGGAGGGTGACCTTGATCTTACCCTTGCAGGCTCTGGTGACTGCACAGAGAGAGGGGCTCTTGATGTAGCCAGGCAGCTGCCTCGGCCCAGCTACAGGTCCCCATGCTCTAAGGCTTCCAGCTAGCCACCCCCAAAGGCTTCGGCTTGGCCATCCCCATCACACCTTCATATGTGAACACCCCATGTGATAATTACAAAGTCAGTACCAGGTGTGTGGCCATGTGCCTCAGGGTTTCCTTTCTCTTTAGCACAGGGCTTCCCTACTTCATCTAATTCTGGAAGTCTGAGACACTGGCTAGTAGTCTGCATTTCTGCGGGAGCCCACAGAGGTTTCCTAGTAAGATCTGAGCTTGCTTTACCCAGCAGGGCTGCATAAGAGGATGACTGGACCACGGGCCTGGGTACCAGGTGTCTGGAAGGATCTACACTTGGTCGTGTCTAGCAAGGGGGAGGTCTTTTGCCTCGCCCCTTGGCATTGTTATAAAAAGCCCTTTGAATAAAGTTCTGGGCCGGTGGATAAGGATCCAGACCCTCCTGAGGCTATCCTGTGTTTTTGTCTTTCTCTTTCCCCTCTATATTTCTATCTAAATCTTTTATCCCTCACTCCTCAAGAGTACCCAGCTAAAGGTGGGGGCTGGTTCCCCCCCACACACACACATTTCTAGCCAGCTTCCGGAAACTGGAAGTCGCAGCCGGCATTGTTAGTAGCTGAAGAAAGCATGCCCAGTCCGCCACCGTGAGCAGGTGACAGAACCTGGAGAGACTGAGTGGCTCTTCGTTTTCATTGTCAACTTGGCACAAAGCAGAGTCACCTGGGAAGAGTCTGAACGAGGGGTTGTGTAGATAAGATTGGCCTGTGGGCATCCCTGTAGGGGACTCTCTTGATTGCATTAATTGAGGTGGGAAATCCTGCCCACTGTGGGTAGCAGCATTCCCTGGTCTTCTCCCAGAGTGAAGGAAGTGGGCTGAGCCGCAGGCATGCATGCGTGTCTTTCTGACGGAGTGCAAATCAAGCCTTTCTCTACATTCTGTTGCTTTTGTCGGGATGTTTTATCATGGCAAGAGAAACAAAAGCAGAGTTCTGGACTTTCCTTCCTCTTCACTGGAGGCAACAGTGGCCACCCAACATGAAGCCTGTGAATTCAGACAGGTCGGGAGGAAACCAAGGCAGTGACGAGAAACATTTAAAAGGACTCTGGCCACATACAGGCTGAGCAGCCATGGGCAAGGTGCTCAGCTTTCTCTGAGCCTCAGTTTCCCTCTGTGGAGTTTCAGGTTAACAAGGACCACGGCTGCTTCAAAGGCACAACATAGACACCCTGTTTATCCGGGCTCAAGGGTGACGCTGTGCTGCAGTCAGGAAGCAGGCAGATGAAGGCTGGTGCTCAGCTCGCTCTCTCCTTTTCACTCGGTCAAAGACCCCAACCCGCGGCACAGCCCACATTCAGGTGGGTCTTCCTACTTCAATTAACCTCATCTAGAAACTCCCTCGTAGACAGGCCCGGAGGTCGGTTTCCATGGTGATTTAAATCCCATCAAGTTGACAATCGAGATTAAACCATCAAAAAGTCAAGAGAGAAATTCAAAAGACCAGGTAAGGAGGGGTGACCTTCACCTCCACCCACAAAGCTGCCTCCTCACGCCCCACGAGGGCCAGCAACAGCTGGAGTCTGGGGAAGGCTGTTGTGACCTTCCAACCATCAGCGGACGGACGCTCAGGTGACAAGATTACCCTGCTGGCTTCATCTCCAATGTCACGGCACATGCGGTTCCGACCCCTCTCCGGGAGCCACCCCCACCCCTTAGTGATCCTTCCGTGGATGGACTCTTAGGAAGAAGTCACCAGGGACAGGCTCACGGTGTGGGCCGTGTCTTTCTCCCAGGCAAACTGAGCAAGAACAGGACCCACTGGGACCCCAGACCTCCCGAGCTTTCCTTTTGGAAAGTCACCTGGTCCTTTTCAGAACGTTTCTGTGGCTGAGCCATCACTGAGGAAGAGAAACAAAAGGTGGTTCTCTCAGAACCAGGAATCCTAGATGCTGAGGGACCGGAGCCCATACAACAATGGCTTGGCCAAGTGGTTACTGGAGACAAGAGAAGGGAGAATGGGAAATGATGTGTGTGCATATCCATGTGTGTGGGTGCATGTGTGTGTGTGTGTGTAACCACACCAGCGGTTAGAAGGCTCAGCAACATAAGCAGGAGGAACAGCAGTGCAAAGGCCCTGAGGCAGGACTGAGCCACACTTAGTACACCAGTGCCCACTGGGATCTAGAAGGGTGGAGCAGGTAGGGAGGAGATGGACAGGCACCCATGACAGGCTTCTACTGGGGCGTGAACTTCCCACACACAGACTAACCAAGTCCAGCCTGTTCAGATCAGTCAGGGACTGGTCTCCACCGGTGACAGCTTTACCTTCCCCAGTTTGCTCATTCACAAGCACAAGCCTTGAGCCCACCAGCACAGACGGATTTGCTTTCAGCCTTCCATGAAACCTCCAGCTCTCCTCCAGTAATCTAACACTCATGGTCTAACAGAAGCAGAAAGAAAAGTCTTCCGGGCTAATGCAAAACAAAATGTCACCCGCTTAAGCCTGGGAGACTTCAAAATGGCAGTTGGAGTTCTTCTTGGCGGGAGCCTGTGGGTCCTCTGCCTGCTGCCCGTGGGGGCTGGGAATCCACGGTGGGAAACGTGTTTAGAGCTGGCTCGTTGAAACGGAGGCTCCACAGAACCTTCAGAATTTGCCTGTTGCGGGCCTCTGTAACCCTGAGAACAGCCCTTCTCCTCCGAGGATCAGTGTCTCCAATTCCTCAAATTCAACTTTGTCACACACCCAGCCAGACGGGCACAGGGCAGACTGGCGTGCCAAGTGTTGGTATTGAGGAGGGGAACTGGAACACTCCTCTCTGTGGCCAGGAGAACTAAACGGCTAGCCATTTTGAAATCTGGGTAGCATTTTCTTAACACATGAAGCATGTTCCTACCGAGTGGCCCAGCAATCATGTGCCAAGGAATTTACTGAAAGACACGACCACACATAACCTCACAAAGCCTTGTGCGGAGACGGTTCACTTGACAAAGGGCTCGTGATGCACACGTGAGGACTGAGCAAACCCGAAGTGCATGGTGGTGTGTACATGCAATCCCAGGGCTGGGGAAGTGGAGACAGGAGGATGTCTGGAACCCACTGGCCAGCCAGTCAATGAGATCTAGCCCAGTCTAATGAGATCTAGCCCAGTCTAATGAGATCCTGGCCAAGAGACCCTATCTGGGAAAACAAGGTGGACAGCACCTGAGGAATGGCACCTGATGTTGACCTCTGGCCTCACACATGTGTACACACTTGTGCACACACACACACACAGAGTCTTGTGCAAGAACATTCACAGCTGATTTATTCCTAACAGTCAGACCCAGGAATGACTCAGATGCCCATCCACAGATCTGACAGATAGGCTGCAGCATCTCACCCTGTTCAGTACCGACCTCCATCTCCAAGCTGCTCGACTGAGGGAAAGTCAGTCTAGCAGCTTGTGTAGGTGCAGGGTGTGTGGCTCAGGGGAGGCTTGCTGGGGCCTGTGGAGGCCTGGCTGTCCTGGAACTCACTCTGTAGACCAGGCTGGCCTCAAACTCAGAGATTTGCCTACCTCTGCCGCTCAAGTGCTGGGATTAAAAGCATGCACCACCACCACTCAGCCTAACACTAATAGTGATTTTTTTTTCTTTTTAGTGTTTTGTTTTGTGTTTGTTTGTTTGCTTGTTTGTTTGTTGTTGCTGTTTTTTGAGACAGGGTTTCTCTGTGTAGCCCTGACTGTCCTAGAACTTAGTTTATAGACCAGGGCCTTGAACTCATAGAGATCCACCTGCCTCTAATAAATTCAGTTTAAAAAAAAAAAAACCATCGTTTTAAAGATAACACAAAATGGTTCAAACTGATGCAAAAACCCAAGAGCTGATTTAGGTGAGCTGTAGGAGCCAGCCCCCAACCCCACCGCCTCACCCTCAAGGATTCAGGAGTCTCCACGCATTAGGATGGTTTACTAAAAATCTTTTCCAGTGGTAGATGTCTAGTTTGGTTTCTGTTTCTGTGTTAAAACACTCTGAGCGAAAGTAACTTGGGAGCGTTAACTTCAGCTTCCAGGTCACAGTCCATCGTCGGTGGAAGTCAGGGCAGGAACCATGGCCTGTGCTGCTTGCTAGCTCCATCAAAGCTTCGTGCTTAGCTGTCTTTCTTAGACAACCCAGCCCCACTGCCCAGGGTATGGTGTCACCCACAGTGGGCATCACTGAACAATCAAGACAAGACTGTGTCAAGTTGGCAAAGCTAAACAGAATGGCGACCTGAAATATTTTGGTCCATTTATTTATGGTGCTGGCATGTAGTGATGTTTGGTTTGGTATAAACTACATATATTGGGGATTTTTTTAGCTTTTTATTTATAAATCAACCTAGATGCACAGAAGGCTGCACAGATCTGGCTGAGTCCCTGGTGACCCCTTCACCCCAGCATAAGTATCCCGGTACTGTAATGCAAGCTGCAAAGCTGAGGAGGAATCTTGCTCCATGCTAGCCACAAATCTGCAGATTTTTTTTCTTGTTTTATCTTTTAATTCACCAATTTGCTTTCTCAACAGTGGACCCCAGCGGGAGCATGCACGAAGTGTCACCTGCTCTCCCCCATCAGTGGCACCTCTTACCTTCCGGTTTCAGCACTCTTGACCCTTTGAAACGTCAACATGCAGTTACATGTAATATAATGAATCCTGGGTATCCTTTACAAGCTCTTCCTGTGAGAACCGCTGGGACAAGGAAGGGGGTTGTGTGCTTCCCTGCTGTCACCCCGATATAGTGAGGCTGTGGGTGCAGATCTCCACCATGTTGTGTGGCCTGGACAGGTTACTGTCCCTCTCTGAGCTTCAGAGTTCCCTGCAGTAAAGTGAAGAGGAGAGAAATCATATCAGCCTTCCTGACCCTGTACTCCACATAGTTATGACTCCTACACACTCTACATAAGGTAGATTTAAAGATTTGTAATCATAGGATTCATAAATTAAAGGCTCTGAGAAGCCCTGAAAAAAAAAAAAAAAAAAAAAAACAGCCTCATGCTTTTGACTGAGAACAACTGTTACCCTCCATTGGTTACCTACAGGAATGCATTTCTGTGGGGCCCCAGCTTGATAGGGCTTCAGAAACAAACACACTGCCCAGAGAAGGCTGGTCAGGAATTGTAGGAAGGAAGGATCCAAGGGGCACAGAAACCTGAATCCAACTTACCATCCCATCCTGCAGAGCCAACCCCAACCACGTCCATCCAACGGCTGTACCCTTGAACTCAGTGACAGAGCGTCTAACACCGGTGTGTCCGTTTGCACAAGCTAAGCACACTGTTCCTTGGCTTGGGTGGCACCAACACCCCACAGAGCGCCCAGGCGGGACCACCTCTGCCCAGAAGTAGAATCTGTTGTGGGCATCACTACCAGGGAGAAAGGCAGGCTGTGGGCTCTGGGGGAGCCTGGCACCATCTCTACAGAGAGAGACACCAGAAACAATGTGGCCTGCAGGGAGAAAGCAAAAGGATCTGGATACAGAAATGAAGGCAACCTCCTTTGAGGGCTGGGGGGATGGTTAATGGTTTAGAGTGTGTCCTGCTCTGGCGGAGGACCCGAGTTCAGTTCCTGGCACCCAGTCGGGTCTCCTCAGAACCAGCTGTAACTCCAGCTCCAGGGCATCCAATGCCTCTGCCCTCCTCAAGCAGGCGCCTGCACCCGTGTACACATTCTCACACATGCATATACTTAAAAATAATACAAATAAGTCTTTTAAAAGGATATAAAATAAGGATATAAATAGGTTGTTACACTGTGGGTAGCTCTTGTGTGAGGAATGTATTAACACTAACAGACACAGACAATCATATTTACTTGGAGTCCCCATAGACATGAAAGATTTTTCTCTGTAACCCTTCAAATATATTCATACATATTATATGCAAATGTATTAAACATATTTAGCTATGTATATGAATAATGAATAAATCATTCTCTCAAAAAAAAAAACCACATAAATACCAACTCAGGCAATCATTCTGTTCTCCTGTGTTGCAACTTCTCATTTATATTGTTACAGAGAAAATAATGTGCACCCACGGTACCATTTGCATGCTTACGTTTGAGACAGGGTCTCGGTGTGTAGCCCTGGCTGGCCTGAACTCACAAGGCTACTGTGTCTGTCTCCAGACTGCTGGTATTAAAGTGGCCACCGTGCCAGCTTTCGGTTGCATAGTTTCAAGAAGTGTTGACAAGGGATGCATCTCAGCCCCACAGAGCTCACCTAGTGTGTAGGGGACCCTGGGTTTTTGTTTTTTTTGTTTTGTTTTGTTTTTTCGAGACAGGGTTTCTCTGTGTAGTTTTGCGCCTTTCCTGGAGCTCACTTGGTAGCCCAGGCTGGCCTCGAACTCACAGAGATCCGCCTGGCTCTGCCTCCAGAGTATTGGGATTAAAGGCGTGTGCCACCAACGCCCGGCCTGGACCCTGGGTTTTACCCCAGAATGTTTTTTTTTTAATGTCTGTTATGTGTGATGGTTAAATTTTTCTACTTGAAGGACTGAGTGGGAAAACAGACCATAACTGGCAGAGGGGCACCATCCCATAAGCTGGGGTCTCAGACTGCATACAAAGGAGAAGGCAAGCTGAACCCCAGCACCCACCTCTCTCTGCCTCCTGACTATAGGCATCCCCACAGTGACAGACTGCGCCCTTCATCTACAAGCCAGAACAAACCCTTCTTCCCTCAGTCAAATTTTGCCACGCATCCCCCAGTAATAAGTGTGCACATCCCACACATACATTTGTACAACTATGTGCACACACCTCCCTGAAGGCATACATGCTGGAAAGTTCCCAGGTCTGCTGCTGGTGGTGACTTTTCTTGTCCAGGGAACCAGGAGACAGACCTTAGGGACTGTCCACTCAAATGCACACTGTGTGCACATTGCAATTCTGTAATGTATGAAAGGCATCTGAGGTCAAAGGTCACTGTAGCAAGATTTTTGAAACAAAGATGTCGAAGGAGCCAAAGTGTTTTCCCAGGGGCGTTGGGTGTTTTCCCAGGGGCGTGTGCCACAAGGACTTCGGCCGTGCACACTCTGGAACATGTTCCAAGTGTTAAAACACTAAGAGAGCAAAGTGCATTTCACAGCCCTCACCTGACACACACCCACAGGGCATTACCAACCGAATGAAAGTTCCCAAACCCAAAACATCACCTTTACCAGTGTGGGAGCCTCTCTGTGCCCTTTGGGTTTGGGGACCGTGTGCTTTTGTTTCGTGATACAGGGTGGGATGTTAGTGTTTTCCATTGGACAGGCTCTAGAATCACCCAGAAGATGGGCCTCTGAACACACCTGTCAGGGGTTGTCTTGATTGCGTGGATTGAGGCATGAAGGCCCGCCCACAGTGGGTGGTACCATTCCCTCTGACCCCCAGCTGGGATCCTGACCTGGAGGAGTGGATCAAGGGAGCTGAGCAGCATGCATTCACGAATCTCTGCTTCTTGGTAATGGATGCCATGTGACCAACTGCTCCAAGCTCCTGCTGCCACCATGATGTGCCAAAATAAGCCTGTTCCCCCTCACACTGCCTTTGTCAGGGTATTTCATCACAGCCATGGAAAATAGAAACTGAGACAGTGGTGCTGGGGACGGAACTCTGGGTCTTGTGTGTGCCAGACAAGCATTCTGCCAGCAAGCTGCATCCCCAACTCGACAAGCATCCTGACTCACAGCTTACTAGGTGACCTGGGACAGGGCACTAAGAATGTGCCAGGTTTCACAGCCATTCCACCAGCTGGGTGGGTGGGGGTGGGAGTCACTCATCAAATTCTACCAGCAGCCTGGAGCACAGTGTCTTTTCCCCCAGCACACCCATCCATGGGGAATGGTGACTGTTACCGCTGTTGCTCTTGTCTGTCATAACATCGCAGTGACATTTATGGGTCACAGAGACAGCCCGTGGTCCTCTGGACACAGTCTACATGGTGCCCTGGGCTGTTGGTTTTGAGTGCAGTGAGAAAAAAAAAAAATCACATTCTGCTCAACACGCTTCGAATCAACGTCCACCCTCCAAAGAACAAGCACACCCTTTTTAATAATTAAAACAGAAGAAACACTGAGAAAAAGATTCGTTCTGATGGGCAGATGCCACACAAGTTGCAATGGGGGAGCATGGGCTCCGGGAATCAGCTCGGGCCTCAGGATCTCACAACTATAAAGCAGGGAGACAGAGCCCGATCGGCAGGCACACATCCCCGCAGCTAAATCTGTCCACTCTCCCCAGCCTCGAGACACAGGTGCTGGGAGACAGAAATTACATTCGGCTGTTCAGATTTGCAGTTGGTCTCCCCACTCACTCAGAGCCAGGGAAAGTCAGCTCAGTGGCGCCGTTCATCATCAAACGCCACCCTCTCCTCCCCCCCCCCCAACGAAGGGGATGGAGGGGACGGGAGGAAGCAGACAGGCTGCAAGTATCAACTCAGGTGCTGACAGGAGCGAGTCCTCTGCTTCAGTCTGACCTCTGACCTCCATGGAAATGAAGCCGTACCAAAGACACTGACCTATCCACTTTTTTTTAGGCACGGTATCATATGTAACTCTGGCTGTCCTGGAACTCGCTTTGTAGACCAGGCTGGCCTCGAACTCACAGAGATCCGCCTGCCTCTGCCTCCCGAGTGCTGGGATAAATGGTGTGAGCCACCGTGTCCCTCCTGACCTTTTCACTTTAAAGTGGTTAAAATGGGGGCCTGGGGAGGAGGGTCGGTTGGTGAAAGTGCTCCCTGTGACGGAGTTGGAGCCCCGGAATCAAATCCACAATAAAACATGGGTGTGGTGGACATGCCTGTAGACTCAGGACCGGGGAGGTGGAGACAGGAGGATTTAGTGGATCCCTGGGACTTTCTGGCCGGTCAGTCATGTCAAATCAGTGAGCTCCTGAGCCAGTGAGCTTCTCTGACTCAAGGACTGGAGAACTCCACATGCACATGCATGTTACATGTACAAATAACTAAATGTTTACTTCCAGGTTATTTTTATTTTGCCACAACTGTTAAAAATCTAGGAAAATAAGTGAATAAGCAAGAAGATTGGAGAAACATCACATCACTCCCTTTTGGCATTTAGGAAAAAAAAAATCTGAGAGTCTTGATCTACTCCGAACTTCAAAGCCTGACATGATTGACCCTCCCCCACTGCCACCCAGCCTCTCTCCCTTCACCCGCTTCTCTTGGTGGCTCCTTGTTGTTCTCTAAAGACACCAGCAGGGACCTAACCACTTCTCCATGTGGCCAATCCACCTGCCCATGTGGACTGTGTGGACAGAGCCACAGTCACACCACTTCCCCACGTGGCCACTCTATCTGCCCATGTGGACTTCATGGACAGAGCCACAGCCACACCACTTCTCCACGTGGACACTCTATCTGCCCATGTGGACTTCATGGACAGAGCCACAGCCACACCACTTCTCCATGTGGACATTCCATCTGCCCATGTGGACTTCGTGGACAGAGCCACAGTCACATCACTTCCCCACGTGGCCACTCCACCTGCCCATGTGGACTTCGTAGACAGAGCCACAGCCACAGATAGACCTGACACCACTTCCTCCCTTAAGTGGTTGAGACATGCCACTTGATTCTAACTGACAGAATACAGCAAAGGTGGGAGGAGCCATTCCACGGCTTCCTTAGATGAACAAAGGGCCACACTGAGACACCATGTGACAAGGACCCTGAAGTGCCCCCCTTACCAACTAAAAAATGTGAACCCTGAGTCCTGGGCCCGTGGGAACTGAATTCTGCTATGGCTTGGAAGCTTCCTGCCCCATCTGAGCCTGAAGTCCGGGAGGAACCATGCCCACATCTTCCACGACAAATTCCCCAGCCAAAGAGTCCTGACCCACAGACACTGTGAGATAATCCTCACACATTGCTCCAGGCACTAGGTTATCTGTTACCTGGAGTGGATAACTAATACACAGGCCTCCGTCCAAAGGTTACCTCCTCACAGAGGTCCACCCTGATTTCTCCTTCCAAAAAGAATCTGGCCAACATAGAAAGACAAATGCTGAGCTCTTACTGTGTGTGAAATCAAGGTGCTCTTGGGCACAGATGCCAAGGTGCTCATGGACACAGATACTAAGGTGCTCTTGGGCACAGATGCCAAGGTAGTCATGGGCACAGATGCCAAGGTGGCCATGGGCACAGATGCCAAGGTAGCCATGGGCACAGATGCCAAGGTGGCCATGGGCACAGATGCCAAGGTGGCCATGGGCACACATACCAGGGTGGCCATGGGCACAGATGCCAAGGTGCTCATGGACACAGATACTAAGGTGCTCTTGGGCACAGATGCCAAGGTGCTCTTGGGCACAGATGCCAAGGTGCTCTTGGGCACAGATGCCAAGGTGTCATAGGCACAGATGCAGTGTGACTGGACAGGCACCATCTTATTTTTTGTTGCTTTTTCAAAACACCATGACCAAGGCAACCTCCAGAAGAAAGGGTTTATTTTTGCTTGCAGTTCCAGAGAGTGAGAGTCCATCAGGACCGGAAGTGTGTAAGCACGTGTTAGGCATCGTGCAGGAACAGGAAGCTGGGCTCTCACGTCGTGAACCGCAAGCGTGGAGCAGAGCAAGAAAACAGGAAGTAGGTGAGGCTTTCTCATTCAAAGTCCACCCCCGCCCCAGTGACACACTCCCTCCAGCAGGCCCACACCATCTAAACATCCCCCACCCAGGGCCACCAACTGGAGAACAAGTGTTCAAGTGCCCAAGACTATGGGGGAGGGGCTGGAGAGACGGCTCAGAGGTTAAGAGCACTGGCTGCTCTTCCAGAGGTCCTGAGTTCAATTCCCAGCAACCACATGGTGGCTCACAACCATCTGTAATGAGATCTGGCGCCCTCTTCTGTATACATAATAAATAAATAAATAAATATTTTAAAAAAAAATTGCGACAGGTGCCATAGGTGAGGATTGAAGGTCAAAGGGCACACCGTTCCCACCATACCAGGCAAACATATTCTAGATGGCGGACATACAGCATGGAACCTATAGTCCCCAGAGTTATACAGGATGCTGATATGTGCTAAGGGGACACACACGTCCCCAGAGAACAAAGACATCAGGAGATGAAGCAAGACTGTGAAGTGGGCGTATCCTCAGGACACCCATGGTCAAAACAGTAGCGTGGAACACGGTGGGACAGACTGCTAAATTTTTATTTTATTATTGTATTTAAATTTTATTCGAAGGTCCCGAGGCTCAAACTCGGGGCTTGTGCATGCCAGGCAAATGCTCTGTTCTGTGCCCTGTCCCTAGCCTGTCACATGAAATGACCTGCAATATGAAGTGACCATGCCTGGATGATGGCCTCCAGACAGAGCCGGGGGACAGTGTGGAGAGGCCCAGAGCATGTGCGCGCGCGTGCGCGCGCGCACTCACACACACACACACACACACTCCTAGAGCAGAGTGCTTCTCAGTTGAGACTGGCTTGCCTGGCCGTGGATGCGGTGCTGGGCCCCAGCAGTGTGCATTACTGACCTCTCAGGGCCAAGCTCTGCAGGTTCGGCAGAGGCGCCACCACGCAGGTGCTCTGTGTTCTCTCTGGAGGAAGAGATGTTGGGGTTCCGGCCAGCCATCTTGTCAGTGGGGCTCCAATGATGTAGGCACCATCATGAATGGCTTGTGGATACTGAATTTAACTCAGTCTCCAGCACCCAGCCTGTTCTGGGCACCCCTTAGACTCTAAATATGTGGGCCACTTTGGGTTGAAAGGAGCAGGCTCAGTCAGGTTCACCCATGGCCCTTCCTCTATGGCCTCATCATCCTCTCCCAGGGTCACTACCATGGGAGTTCAGAGGGAGCTCACCCAGGCCCCTGAACTGGCCCGGTGGGCCCCTGTCCGTCCTGCTTCATTTCCACTTCCCAGTGAAGACACCGAATGGCCCAGTTTGAGCAAAGCCTTCTTCCTCCAATGAGTGGACCCACAAAACTTCCATTGGCCCAGCTTGGAATGGTCCCGGCTTCTGTTCCGATCAACAGGCTCCCGTGTCAGGGCCATACTGCATCAATATGGTGGCCCCTACTGTCACTGTGGGGATGAGGACAGCGGGGTCCATCTCCAGGCAAAGGCACAACAAACCATAAGCAGATTACAGAATGCACGTGACATCACACTGGCCCTCCGGGAGCCCAGGGTCCCAAGAATGGCTTACTCAGACACAGATAAACCCAACCGCCTCCCAGAAAAGGGCTTGCAGGGACGTGGGCCAGAGAGGGCACCTCCAGAAACTGCTCTGGCTGCCACCCCAAAGCTGTCCCGGGTCCTGGCGAGCTAACAAATCACTACTACTATTGATGTCAGTGCCAATCCACCTGCTCCTGTCACAAGACATTACTTACTGCCAGGGAAGATAAATCCCAGGATGTAGAACATGCTAAAAATATTAATCTACAAGTGAAAATCATTTTAATTGGATTTCGCCCTTGGGGTCACGTCAGGGGCCGGCTCTCAATCAGACTCGTCCAGTCAGCAAAGCGGGCCCCAGCCTTCCAAATTGAAACCGCGATCAGCTCGCAGAGGTTAATAGAAACTGTGGGAAATAAATAGGTTATCGATCGATCATAACCATCAGCTGGCTCGGCTTTCGTCCATGACCCGGCCCGCCCACTCCCAAGGCAAACTCGGTTAGCATCTGATTACAGATGACTCTTACAGCGCTGTGTATTAATGAGCAGCTAATGCCCCATGGAGGTGGAGATGTTTCCCGGGAGCACAGAAATACAGTGAGATCTGGTGTCCATGTGGGGACTCTCCATAAGGACTGAGAACTGTAAGGGATAAAGCCCAGGCCCCACATCCCCGCCTCAAATCTTGTTTACTTCTTCAACACACATCCACTGGCATGGGCTTCCAGCAGGGCATCCAGGGACAGCTCACACACCTCTCTCTCAGAATGCAATGGCACAGAACACCTGAGCCTCAGAATTCCTGGCAAGTGTCCTATAAAGAGGTGGTGCCTTGCCTCCTCTCCATGCTGTGTTAGTCCTAGGGTGTGTGTGTGTGTGTGTGTGTGTGTGTGTGTGTGTGTGTGTCTGTGTTTTAGGGGCTTTAACAAGCCCTTATATTTATGACTTTTTTATTGCTGTTACCAAATACCTCACAGGGATCAACTCAGGGGCAAAAGGATTTCTTTGGACTCTGGGCTTGCACAGCAGCTCCCTCGCTGAGGAAGCCTCATGAGGTAAACAAACCCACAAGCCCCAGGAAGCGCCACATCCATCGGGTTCCCAAGCCCTGAACCAGTTAGAGAAGCAGAAACAACCGCTGAGGAGTAGACTCTGCTACCACCTGCTGTAACTTCCAGGAAGTGGTTTTCATGAAATTCTACCTGTGCTGGCTTTTCAGTGTTACCGCTCCTGTAAGTGACCCCAACAAACTCACTGGCCCCCTAAGCTGGACTTGCATACAGTGGTCTCTGTGGTCTGTCACTGATGCCCTATCTGGGGTGAGTAGATCCTTGTCCACAGCTCCGTGTGAAAAGTCACATGCTGTCATGTTGGGACACACAGGTCTGACTAGGAGGGAAGAGCCAAAACTTTCGAGGACATGACAATCCCATACTCTTGTCCTGGGTCCATCAAAGTCAGGGAAAGAGATAGATGAAGTCTGGTCATCATGTACAAGGTGACCTTGATGTTTGGCAATACCCCTGTGACTACAGGGCCCTGGCACAGAGTGAGAGGCTGAAATCAAAGACCCAAGTCACCAACTTTGATTGGTCCCAGGGTGAAGCACCTTCCCCGGAGAAGGAAGAGAGGAGACAGGAGAGGCACAGCGGCCACCAGGTCATCTTCATGGCCGTTGGTCTAGGAGGTTGGTGTGTGTGTGTGTGTGTGTGTGTGTGGTATGCGTGGGTGCATGTGTGTGTGTATGGTGTGTTGCGTGTGTGTGTGTGTGTGTGTGTGTGTGTGTGTGGTGTGGTGTGTGTGCATGTGTGGTGTGTGTGTTGGTGTATGTGTGGGAATGTGTGTGTGTTGGTGTGTGTGCATGTGTGTGTGTGGTGTGTGTGTGTGTGTGTGGTGTGTATGCATGTGTGGTGTGTGCGTGTGTGTGTGTGTGTGTGTGTGTGTGTGTGTGTGTGTGTGAAGCGCTCTACTACAGAGGCACAGCCCCAGTGCAGCCCCAAACTCGATGAGGAGACAGGTTCTGCCTTTGGGGTGCATTCACCCCATGTGTGTGGCAGCCATCTTGAAGGTGCTTTCCAATCCTCCTGCTGTGTGCCGCTGGGTAAGTTTCTCGCCTTCTCTGAACATCAGCAGTGTTGCCCCCTCACACACACACCCCCTAGGCAATAGGGCCAGGGAAAATCCGACGGCAGTATGCTCTTCAGTCAGGAAGCCCCAACCATTCAACCTGAGCCTGGCATCCAAGAAGCACTAGCTATGAGTACTGAGCACTTGTCAACCCAGTGGGAGAT
>CABHPQ010169271.1:0-16310 GCA_902168405.1 Peromyscus aztecus
AGAAGAAGGTATGGTCAAAGCCCAGAAGCCGAGACCTGGGATGTTACCTAGAAAGACCCATCTAATCTTTCCTCCCCTGACAACAAAGATGTTTGCTAAAAACAAGGGAGACGGAAATACCAGGCTAGCTGTGAGTTTGGCAGACCTTCAGGCTGTAATCTGATAGCAAGCAAGTGGCCACAGCACTGCACCTCCACCGGTGGACCTGCTCACAACCAAAGACGCCCAGAGCCACTTCCCTGTACCACAGTTGAGAGCCCAACGCTTCTGCCACACTGAGCTCCTTGAAGCACTTCCTCCTCCAATCACTGCTGCCATGTTTGCTGCTGAACACAGGGCAGAAATGAGACTTTTTTCAAGTCAAATTCATAGTGTCATCAATGTAACTGAAACGACTGTTTTTTGATGAGTCTAGCAAAGAACAAAAGATATCGTCACCAAAACATAGTATTAGCTCCAAGAGGCAAGAAGGTAGTATATCCTGGATGGGTCAAATAACCATTACTCTGTGTAAAGATGGCTATCACAGCAAATTTAGAAGTTAGGGAACATATTCAAGAACCTGTAAGATGATAAGCTTTGGGGAACAACACGTGGAGTCGATTCCACCTGACACCTGGGACTCCTGGGAGTCCGGGTCCACCACAGACTGGCTGGGTGCTGCTGCATAAGAAACTGGGCATCTCACACAGAATTAAATGCCTAAAATAGAAACCATGCTTGTAACACAGCACTGGCACTCCAAAGGTGGATAAATCAATACAAATTTCAAATAAAAGCTGACCCAATATGACTCTGGGAGAAAGTTAAGTTTTTCCAAGACTACTTCTAGTAGGCCAGAAAGTACTTTATACCGAGGACACTTAGCTAGTGTTTCTTACATCCATTGCTCTAGCATGCTACTTTTCCGTTTGATTAATGAGGGAGAAAACATTAAAATGATTGGGGGTTTGAAAAGGAAATACTCGCCGGGCGTTGGTGGCGCACGCCTTTAATCCCAGCACTCGGGAGGCAGAGCCAGGTGGATCTCTGTGAGTTCGAGGCCAGCCTGGGCTTCCAAGTGAGTTGCAGGAGAGGCGCAAAGCTACACAGAGAAACCCTGTCTCGAAAAACCAAAAAAAAAAAAAAAAAAGAAAAGAAAAGGAAATGCTCAAGTACAGGCAAGAATGCATTCCATGCAGACGTGAACTGGCCCACACTGCCCCTGCATATATGGCACTATCGGATGCCAGTGTACTCTGACCAAGCCAACTACTCATCAAGAACTGGGCCAAAGAGAAAGGAAATGACTCCTGCAGCTTGGGCAAAAGAAAGATGCCTGCCCTTCCAACCTACCTCCCCTTCTCTTGCAACCTGTGACTGTAAACGCAAGGCTGTTTGCTTTTTCCAAATGTGCCAATTTCTCAGCCCATATAATACAAACCCACACTCCAAGGCATCTAACCTTGATACGGTACTTACTACATGCAGAGAGTATGGAGATCTCATATTCCGAAAGAGCCTAACATCAGTGAATGCAAATATACCTTCTGGGCAATTTGGGAGTAGCTCGAAGTGACAAGAAACAAAACAAGGAAATACTTTTCAACTGTCATTTCTTTATGTGACAGGTGTGTGGTTAAGGACAGATGAAGCAGTGCCTCCTTCTGGAGAGTTAGAAAAACAGCTCTAGAACCAAACACCACTTTCTTTCCTTCACTGAATCAACCAACTTTTACTGAGATCCAACTATGTGCAGTTGCCCTAGGAGGAGACAGGACTAGAAACACACACATACACACGAGAACATACATACTACACACTTTTCTGCACTCATGGACCTTACAATCTAACAGAGAAAATGGGGGAGGGGGGGCGGGACATGAAAAAAAAACATGATTAAGATTACAAAGGAAAGGTTTGGGGGTTTTTGTTTGTTTGTTTTTTGTTTTGTTTTGTTTTGTTTTGCCAGATTTCAAACAAGGCACGAACTATGCCAAGAAAAGCATCCTAGGTGGCAGGGCGGCTTGGACACGCTGCAGGACACGGGAAACATATATGCAAGAGGCAGGTGAGGGTCAGGAGCGCTCCTTGTATAGCTGTGAATGAGTCTGGTCCTGTGAGCAAAGGGAAGCCACTGACGACTCCAAAAAGGGTGGGAACAGAAAGCATCCGACTGACTCTGTATGATACATACAGAATCTAAGAGCTGATCTCCACCTCTTCAAAGATTTTAACTGACTGGCACACTCATGCATATAATGAGGTCTGCTCTTAAATAAGCATGCATATACCCAAATACACAGCAACTCAAGTTTTAAAGAGCTTTGTGATCTAAAGTAGAAGTTCAGAAAAACCATTAATAGATCATATAAGGCAATGCATTAGCCTTATACAGCTAGAAAAGAACGTGGAAGCAGGAGCCTGGGTGCTATTACCATCACTTTCCAAGGCAAGGACATATAACAACACCCAACAGAATTGAGAAAAAAAAAAAAAAACACTAGCCAGAGCAAAAGCAGTCCAGGAAAGGGGCACAACCAAGACTGGGCAACTAGAATTGGTGATCACTCCGTTTCTGAATAACCAGCCTTTTATGAGCCAACCATTGTACACCCATCCTGGTAAAATCTTGCTCAAAAAACTAAAAGTATGTCTTTAAAAATTCTCAAGGAAAAGTCATTAATATTTTATAGGTAAGTTTAATAAACTATTCCTATTAACTATTTTCAAAATGTGTAAGATCTTATGGATACTTACAAGTCATCCACTGTGAGGGGTTTGTCAAAACTCAATTTAGTTTTCCAAGTTTGTTTAGGTTTTGAGGGGTGAGGGGAACTTGGCTGAACTATGTGGCTGTTCTAAAACTCAGTTCTCCTGCTTCAGCCTACCTAGGTACTGACAACGTTTTTGGAAAAAATGAAATTTTTTTGAATCCCACAAAGATATTTACAATACTAAAAATTTTCCTGGGCAACCTACAAATACTGTTCTGCATGGGAATGCGCCAGGTTTCCTACTTGACACTGTAACCATTCAACAAATGAATTGCTTTCAGAATAGCTTTTGGGTCAGTGCTAAAAGAAAAGGCCTCTCCAAGCACAGAAGAAAGAAACTTTATACAACAACCCAGTACTAAAACACAACCATCTATCCAGTATTCATATTCTTACTGAAAATACATTAAAAGTTTAAGTCACAGCAACACATACTCAGAAAACTGAATAAGAAATAAGAATAGAAATAAGTTTTTTTTCTTCCGACAAAGAAGGTTTCTCGAATACTACAGGACTGGTGTATTGTCTACCATTCATTCAACTGACATTTCAATATCTACTATACATGCACTGACTGATACTATTAATAGTTGGCTGTCCTGGATTTAAAATTCACCAGTAATTTTTTTTTTCAAACTACCAGATTCAGCTTTCATTTTTTTTGTAGAGTGGCAAACTCAAATGGCCTGAGAACCACGTGTGGTAGAATATCTTTACATTTGTTAGCACTCTGCCTTTCGGTCCATTTGATTAGCTAACCATGCTCCTCTCATCAAAGATGCATAGAAATCTGCAATCTGAGATAAGATTAGGCATACTGATTTCTCATAAGAAACTGTCATTCATTCCCTGCAGCTTTCACATTAAAAATGAATTCCATGACTGAGTTCTCAAGTTTAGCTGATCTCTTCAATAACTGTGGAATTTTATAACCTACAGGTCTACTTACCTTCACTGGACAGAGAGATTATTCTTCAATCTAAGTAGAAACCCATTGTACCCACATAACCTACCAGATTGTGTACTGCTGGAATTTCTAAAAGGCAGTACAACTCCAGGGCACAGATGATTGCCAGGCACAGGAGTTGGGGTGCATACCTGTGATCCCAGCACTCAAGAGGCTGAGGCAAGAAAATTGAGTTTGAGGCCAGCCTGTACTACACAGTGAAGCATATTTTAAACAACTCTTTTAAATTTTTTAAAAAGACATCAAATGTTTTAGATGTGCTCAATATTGCTTCTCAAAAGAGTTGGGTTCAAAACTCAAATATCTATTATTAGAAGGGCAGGCTGAAAGAGCTTGTCCCACAACTGCGAAGGATTAAAAGGCAAACAGCAAACAGGTGGTGGTGGCACACTTTTAATGCCAGCATTAGAAGGCAGAGGCAGGCACATCTCTGTGAGTTCAAGTCCAGCTTGGTCTACAAAGCAAATTCCAGGCCAACCAGAACTATTACACAGAGAAACTCTGTCTGGAAGAAAAAAAAAAGAAGAAGAAGAAAAAGAAAGGAAGGAAGGAAGGAAGAAAGGAAGGAAGGAAGGAAGGAAGGAAGGAAGGAAGGAAGGAAGGAACGAAGGAACGAAGGAACGAAGGAACGAAGGAACGAAGGAAGGAAGGAGAAAAAAAAGTTGCACAGCAATTCATGCAATGAGCCTGTAGACATGCAGCAGCAGATATTGCTAATGGAGCCATAAGACAGACAGTCACTAAAGCCATCATAAGACAGACTGTTGCACATTGAACTTTCACACACACAGTCTGAATTAGAGGGTGCTCCCTGCCTTGGCTAAAGAATCTGAAGGGGCTGAAAAAATAAAAACTACTTTTAGGCTCTTGGGTTTTGTCTGTATGTCACTGTTTTAGACAGACTCTCACTCTATAAGCCTGGGAGGGCTGGGGTAGAACTCAACAAAATCTGCCTCCCTCAGTCTCCTGAATGCTGGGATTACAGGGATGAGCCATCATCCCCAGCTCTAAAAGTAAGATTGTACATAAAAACATTAAAACCAATCTGATAAAGTAGGTGAGGACCTTCTATAACTGACCCGAGTTGTTTGAATGTTTTATGCTTATCTGAATTTACCCATCACTGCTATCTAGCCCCAGCAGACACAGACACAAATACATACACACACACAGTATCACAGTATACCCAGACACAGGTAAAGGCTCGCGAGACACACACACACACACACACACACACACACACACACACACACACACGGAGGGGGTTAGAAAATACAAACCATATGTTTGTGCCAAAAAATAAACTTCAGGGGGCTGGAGTGATGGCTCAGCAGTTAATAGCACTGGCTGCTCCTGCAGAAGACCAGGAGGTTCACTTCCCAGAATCCAAAAGGCAACTCACAACTGTCTATTACTGCAGGCCCCAGGGGATGCAACAGTCTCTTCTGGCCTCCGTGAACAGCAGCCACACACGTGGCACAGGCATTATGAGTGCAAAACACCCATACACATAAAATTTAAAAAAAATTGAGACAAAACAAAAGCTTTAAAATAGATTTCTTAGATAGGCGTAAAACTCCACAAGTTTCATGTTTCCTAAATCAAAGACAAGCCACTGCTAAGCTATGAATTACTGACATAAATCCAGACCTAATTAGCACTAAAGTGTAAAGATGCTCAGTCACTTACTAGCTCTGTCACCAACCTCCTAACACCTAAAGTTATTAACTATGCAAATAAAATTGTTTATAGTAAAGAGCATGAAGAGGTCAATGATAGAGAGCTAACCTAGCCTCACATGCTTGAGGCTCTGGGGTCAATCCTTATTACTTTAAAAAAAAAAAAAAGTACTTTATAAAGAACATGAAAATCTTCAATGAAACTAAAATCTGATAAAAAGTTTTTAAATCCACCTGAAAATTTTTTATTGTTAAATGAATAGGTTTATTTTTTTTTCTCTCCCACTGAAAGCATCATTATTAAAAACAAAACTGTAATATTACCCAGGCTTTTGGAGTTCCCTGCTATTTATGAAACAGCTTAAATAGAATGCCTCTTGAATACATTGCTAAGGGAGCCATGGAAACGGCAAAGAAACTGCTCTGACAAGTTCTAAGGAAGAACATCATTCAAACCTTCTGCCTGCAAGCACTAAGTCCACTGGTCGAACGGCTGCCTGGCTTCGGTTTCAATCAAGCTTCTGAAGGCAGGGCTGACACTACATGATTCCCTTATTAAATCTGAATTAAACTAAGAATCCAAACAAGAGTCACTTATCAACTACCATGCAATAGGTTATAATTTTCTGTAAATCATATTAAACCTCATTAAAATTTTTTTAAAAACCTCCGCAAACACCTCCTGATGTGCCAACTGATCGCTCTCCAAGCCACACTCAAGATGACCTTCCATCTGCAGCAGCCATCATAACTGGCAGTGCATGCCTGCAATGCCACACTGTGCAGACAAAGGCATGAGGTCGCATGTTCAAGGCCAACCTGGGCAACATAGCAAGACTGCCTCAAGCAGAAGACAGGAAAACTAAATAAAACTATGTAGACGTAATATAATCTCAGAAGCACCCGGCAATGCACTTTTCTCTAAGTCATTCCACTTGAACTTTTCACCAAAGTGAATTCACTAGAATTTAACCTTAACTACCTTAAAAATAAAGAGGCAATCAATCTGATTTTAGATACTTGCGTTGCTACCTTAGGAAGGTGTGTCCTGTCAGTGCACTAATATTAGCCTTACACTGTACCACCTCCTAGAGAATACGGGACTAACCACTGTTTCCACCGGCAGCGACAGTGCATCTAAAGTGCACCACAAACCAGCCGTAACATGTTCAGCTTTCTAAGTACCAGGTAAGTACTAACCTCCTTACTGAAGTCACTTCCAGTTTACGCTGTGAAACTTTTTACTGCTTCCCCAAATCATTCAAAAAACCCTAATTTCCATTTTCAGGGGAGCAGATAGTCAGATAAGTTCTCAAAGCAGATGCATCCTAAAGCATGGGCTCAGTGGGCCAGTGTGTGCTCCTGGATACCAGCTCTGAGTATGCAGAATCTAGACCCGTATCTCAGTCCATCAGGTAAAACCTTGCTACTCTATAAACAGTAGGCATCTGATCATTTACCAAACCTAAACCCACAAACACACAGCAAAGAAACAGCCGAAAGAAGGGCTGGGTTTCGTTTTTTTTTTTTTTTTTTTTTTTTTGGTCTGATGACACCTATAATTATATAATTCAACTCAGACTCCACAACCTCACCAGCAGTGGCAATTCTAAAGATGCTGAGGCGTATTAATGAACCATGTAAACTTTGCACCTCTCAGGGCCACCACAAAGCCCAAATTACTGAGCTAAATATATGTCTGACCTGATAAGACAGTTTTAAATCTTTCTCCTCTCTGAAATAATCTCTACAGCACATGTTTCAAGATTTATTATTTATGATGACTATTTTTAAAAACCACTTCTTAAAAACATTTCACATTGTATTTTTTAAAAGTACAAGTTAAAAGAGTGTTGTAGAACAGGGTTATGTCTCAAACTTAGATTGATGAAAAATTAAGTTTCCGACATTGGCCACCAGTCCCACAAAGTACTGGCCCTATGCCATCGTGGCTTAGTGCCAGTCTGATGTGGGGCCAGGCTAAAAATAGCAGCTAAGCAGCAGCTGGAACATATAGGTCCTTCTGGCCTCAGTTCATTTCCCTAAACCAAGGGAAATGCTGGGGGACTGAAGAGAAACTCCCCACAGTATTCCTTACCTTTCTTCTTGTCTTTTTCTTCACTGCATTCCCCCCCCCAATCATTTCACACATCTTGCCCCAAGAGGAGGAAGGAAAAGAGGAGAGGCAGAGGGGGAAGAAAGGGAGAGGTGGAGAGTAGGGGAAGGAAGGAAGAAGGAAGGAGGTGTCCCACCTGCAGCTCCATTATCCCAAAGCATCCACTGGTCAGCCCAGGGCCCAGCTTCACCACTGCCTAGCACCTGCCACATCTCTGTAAGACTGGCTGGGTTGCTGGGCTGAAGATTCATCAAGGTCAAAGTTACACAACTGACCTGGGAGAAGGCAAGTGGGGAAAACTATAAGGTACATCAGAAGTACAAGTAAGAATGAAGATGCTACTGAAAAAGAAATCCTTGGGAACAGGCTAACAAACTTAGGAGGTTTACTAACATGTAACAGTCAGACTACAAGTTCTTAATATCTGAGCTTTAGGATTTATTTTACAAGTATTTAGAAAGCTCTGAGCATTTCTATTTAGAAACCAGTTAATGAAATGGGTACAAAGGTCTGAAAATATAAGTGCAGCCTTCATCCTGTCCAAGTCTACTAAGAAAGGCCAGTACTTCAAAGGACCTTGTCCTTTGTAACTAGATCATGAAACACCTGTCCTTCACATATGAAGATGCTCCTCGGATGCTGGCTGCCATCAGCAAATAGTTAACAGGTAAAACTAGGTACAGAGTTCTGTATGGTGCTGATGGAAAGAATCAAAGAGATGGCTCAGCAGGGAAGACTGCTTGCTGTAGGCTGGAGAGACAGCCCAGGGGTTAAGAGTACTTGCTGCTCTCCCAGAGGACCAGGGATTGATTCCTAGCACCCACGATGCAGCTTGCAACTGCCTGTAACTTGGGGGCAGGGGATGAAGCCCTCTTCTGGCCTCTGTGGGCACTACATGCACATGTTACATACACACAGACAAGCAAAGCACACATATACATAAAATTGAATAGAACTAAAAAAAATTTTTTTTTTTTTTTTGGTTTTTCGAGACACGGTTTCTCTGTGTAGCTTTGCGCCTTTCCTGGAACTCAAACTCCCAGAGATCCGCCTGGCTCTGCCTCCCGAGTGCTGGGATCAAAGGCGTGCGCCACCACCGCCCGGCAAAAAATTCTTTTTAAAGAGAGCTTACTGCTCTTGCAGAGGACCTGGATTCAGTTCCCCGAATCCACGTGGGAGCTCACGACCTGTAACTACACTTCCAGGGAATCCAATGTTTTCTTCTGACCTCCAAAGGCTGCATGTATGAGGTACCCATAAATGCAGGCAAAAGTCTTTATTAAAAAGGAGTCTAAAACCTAATTCTGGCCAGGCAGATTAAAGGCCTTTAATCCCAGCACTCGGGAACGCAGAGCCAGGAGGATCTCTGGGAGTTCGAGGCCAGCCTGGGCTACAGAGCAAGATCCAGGACAGACACCAAAACTACACAGAGAAACCCTGTCTCATAAAACAAAAAAACAAAAACAAAAACCTAATTCTAAGGTTTCATTTTTACACTATCTTCATAGGGATATCTCCTATATATCTTCTAATTGTAAAGGTCCAATATTAATTAACAATGAAAATACTTCAAGTAGACTGTTAAATAAGGCAAGATCAGGCAGCCAGTCACCTGAGTTTTAAGCACATTAATTCACTTAATGAGCTTCCAATTTATCTGATCAACTTATTGGGTTTTAAGAGTTTAAATGTACTGAAAAGTTTTGCTGCATCCTACCAATTAACATCTGGGCACAACTGCACAGACGAAGTTACAAAATCATCTCATTCAAACAAAGTCAAGTGCTCTGCCAGCATGAAGAAGTACTGCAGTATTTTTACAGGGCCTTTAAATGAGAAATGTAATTCCTTAAATATACTTGGAGAACACTGTACGTAGCACACACATGACCAACTCAAGCTTCCAAGTTATTCCTCTGTCAAAAATTCCACTTCTCGTGGAAGTTGAGCAGTCACCCAATACAGCCATCCTCCAAAGCTGAAAGAATAACACAGGTTTAAGGGCAGATGTCCCCTGGTGGTAGGCAGGAGGCAGTGGGTGTGGGGGAAGGAGGAGTGACAGGCGTCCAAGCTGGAGTCACTGTGTGACCTTCAGGTCACTGCAAAGGCCACTCTGAACAGCAGCAAGTGCCTCTGAGCTTGAGGGTGATCCAGAATTAGGAGCAATGCAGGGGACCCTTCCCAGGCACGCTGCTTGGGCTCAGAAAGCACTTGTTCTTTTCTCTGACACATCCTGTCAGTGACCCACCTTCAAACAACGATAGTGCCTACCTAGTCTTGTAAAGAAGCAGAGAAAAAAAAAGAATAAGGAGAATGGGTATCTAGGACACTGCTAATGGCTTTATAAATTCAGCTTTTACTAGACTCTTAAGACCAGTCAATGTTACAGTAGGATATCACCAGAATCCTATCAAGCTGATTCAACAAGGAACTGCCCCAAACCCTGAAAAAAGTTCAGCACTTGACTGCATTTTAAAAAAAAAGGGGGGGTGTATGGGCATAGCCTGAGAGGCTTCAAGTACACGCTTTACTGATGAGGCGGCAGCTCCCTGACAAGAACAGTGAGATACATACAAACGTTTGCTCGAGTACGGATACAACTATAAACATGGTAGATTCACACCAAACTTCTTTCTGCCGTGAACGTCTGCACTCTGCATAAGCACTGTACACTCTTAGTAAATTCTTTATTCCATGGGCATCGGCATGAGCTTCTCTATACACAGCTGTAGTAGTTTTCTACCGTAGCAGAGACACCTTCTCAGGACTTTTGTATCATAGCATTACCAATTCCAACATCTACTGAAGTTTAGCCATAACTAGCACCTACTCTGCACATTAGAGCCATCGCTGAACTGATCCTTAGAATTTAGCCTGAAACTAGAACGCTGTCTGGAGACACTAACAGCGTTCAGCCGTGTAACCTCACCAACATCCGTATCAGTTCACCTTCAAGAAATTCTTGCTGCTATTTCGGAGATCACCAAACATCTCAGCAAACCCAGAGAGCACAAGGTCTGGAAACCAGAAAGTTGGTGCCTTTCTCTGCCACTTAACGACTCGCTCTGGACAATTTCTCAAAGCACCTGGGCCTCACCTTTTCATCAGAAAACTAAGGAAAACCATGCATGGTCACAACGATAACCCCATCACCTGAGAGGCTGAGGCAGGGTGGCTGTGAGCTCCAGGCCAGCCCAGTGTACATACATTGTAAGTACCTGTCCAGCCTGAGCGACAGAAAAATAAGAAGCTACTCTGTTTTAAAAATATATAAATTAAATAAAATGAAAGTCTAGAGTTGAAATCAATGGTATCTTCCCTTCTCTAAAAGCCCCCCACGTTTTTTTTTTTTTTTTATAATGTGTTTCATTTCTAAAAATAGCTTTTTATATGGAGGAATGCATCTGCTCACAGCAGTCACTGAAATATTGAGATGGCAATGTTCAGGCCTGTCTCCTTTCCTACTGACTTGTGAGTATCTCCAAACTGTCACATTAGTGCTCCACACAAACAGGCCATGCATGGGACTACACACTCTAATTCCAGCCTCTGGAATTAGGCTTAGGCAGGACAGTCTTGAGATCAAGGCCACTATGAGCAATGTTGTCGGGAGAAGGGGGACGGGGGCAGGGAGGGCCAGCATTTCAGAGACAGAAAACATCTACTATTTACTAGAAAGACCTATTTTTACAGAAATGGAAGCCATGTACAAACATGCTCTCAGCAGTACACAGGACACTGAGTAAAACAAAGACATACCCAGGTTTTTTCAACAAATCTAACACACTATTTTTTGATAATCTGGCTAGACTGAGAAATAGAAGGGTTTTTTTTCATGAAACAAGATGATATAACAGTTTTCTTCAAATTATTATTTGATATTAATTTCTCAGGAGTCATTCTGTTTACTTGAAAGGAGAGAGGGACTGTGTTTCCTAATACATAGTAATCTACACACATATACAGTCAAAAAATGAATTAAGCAAGGTAGACATAAATTAGGCTTTTTACTAAGTGAAATATTTTTTAATTTATACAATGATAATTTAAAAGGTAATGAAAAATGATTTTACACCCTTTATTAAAAAAAATACTGGCCTGTCATTTGCTTTATTTCTAAGACATTCACATTTACCAATCATTTTACATCCTTTTCTAGGCTGTGTCTTTTTTAACCTAACAGTTTTAGTCAGTAGCAGTTAGAGTTTAATGACCCCCCTATGAGATTTCCTAAGACTACACGAGTTTGTCTTATCACACGTATGTGTAAGGAGGCTTGAGGTACCAAATTCATCTTGATTCACTAAAGAAAATTTAGTCTAGCACAAAAACAGAAATAGCAGAGATCCAATCATGTAACTTTTAAAAGGGACTGCTTTCTTAAAAGCCATCCTGTTCTCTGAACATACTACTAGCAGAAATCACACATTCTTAACTAAACGCTGCTAAACATGAATGTGAGTAGAAGAGAGAAGCTGGCCTGCATTTTCCCTATGAAACATGCAGAGCTGGGAGGGAGACAGCCAGCAACTAGCAACGACGAAATGAGCATCTGAAAAATCAACAAGGACATACTTAAGAGAAGGAGAACTTCCAATGTTGGATTAATTGCAGTAATTCTCTTCCATTAAAGGCCATGGCTCACAGGCATCCTGATGTTTCCACAAGAAAAGCACTAAGGTCTAGCATTTTCCCAAGGAATGAAATTTAACACAAAAGGGAGAAAAGAGATGGCCTTTTCGATCCAAGCGTGTACTCATAACACAACTATTCAGCAAGGAATTACAAGATCGGGCTGCAGATGTGGCTCTATGGTAGAACACGTGCCCAGCATCAAAGACGCTCAGTCCAGCCCCTAACAAGAGAAACTGCAAGACTGAAGCAAAAACAGAAATGATTGCTTAACACAGGTCTGCAATTCCAGCCCCCATTGTTGGTGAAGTATCTGTGCGCATGCACACACATGTCCATGTGGTGTATATATCCTGTTCATGTGAATGCATGGACGTGTGTGCACCTGTGTATGGAGGTCAGAGGTCAACAGTATGTGCCTCAGTTACTTTTTTTTACTGGTCTATTACTGAATGTGGAACTCATCAATTCAGCTCGGCTGGATGTCCCATGAGCTCCGGGGATCCACCTGTCTGTGCCTTCTCAATGCTGGGGTTACAGATGCACGCTCTTTTTAGGAGGTGCTTAGAGCATGTCCTCATGTTCCTTCAGCAGGCTCTTTACCCAGCCATCTCACCCCTTTGTTGGATCAGTATCTGAGCTGCAAAGTAAGTGTTGTACCCGCTGGACAGTAGACTTCCTCACTGGAACAATCCCAACCGTCACGGAATGAAGCATCACTAAACGCCACACATTCCTAACCTACCAGGTGAAGAGCAGAAAACAAGCATCTCAAGCCACACACAAAAAACATGGGAGTGCTTCCAAATTTTCTTTTCTGCACTTAACTTTGCCATTAATCAAAAGGCAGACACGGAGCTGGGGGTGCGGCTCAGCAGTAGGCATTTGCCTCACGTGTCCCCGCATTTAATCCCCCTGAAAAGCAAAAACAAATTAGTATATGGTCCTATACAAAACTGTTCCCTATTGTTACACTTGAAAGCGGGTGCAATAAAACATACTCTAGCCAATCTAAGATACACCCAACTCTGAAAGTGAGTTCAGTCTCATCTTTATATACTCAGCCTTGTCAATAAAGAAAATAAGAATACTCAAGGCCAATAAATTCTGATTAAAATTTTTATTCATTTTAATTGTAACATAAGATTCCCCTTGTACTTTACAGCCTCAACTCCCCCAGCCAAAAAAAAAAAGAAAAAAAATGAATATCTGTAAATAAAGTTTAAGCAGTATTTTTCTCTCTCAAAACCAAGTACCAAAGAAAGAAATGCTCAACTGCTTTTAAAATTTAACTCCTTCCTTCTCATGCAAAAGATTCTGCTGTGCTTAAATATGCCTTGCTTCCAAATTAATAATTTTAATCAAAATAAACTTAAAAAAAAATCACTTAACCACACGCGTTCATCCCAGTCCCTCAGAAAGAACAATCATTTTCTCACACATACACACACACACACACACACACACACACACACACAATAAATTGTAACTCAAAAGTAAATATTAACCATCTTTAATTCTGAAAATGTATGTGTTGCTTTAAGACAGAGAGAAATCCTCCCAAACCTTGCTGGTTCGCTTAGCTCACTTCTCCACAGACACTCATGGTTTGCAGCTTCTTCCATGACCCAAACTGCCATACCTTTCTTTACACCAAAGACTTTTGTTGTTGATTTAAACAGGAAGTAAAACATTCTGTGTGAAATAAATTATGTTTTCATTGTGTTTTTTGTTTTGGTTTTGAAACAAGATCTCAAGGTATAGCCCTGGCTGGCTTGGAACTCACTATATATAGAACAGGATACCCCCAAAACTCACAGAGATCCCCCTGCCTTGAGTGCGGGGATTAATGGCATGTGCCATCACGCTTGGCCTAAGTTATTTATTTTAAAAGGTCACTTTTCTTTGCTAAATTATATCAACTTACTTGAGTTTTTTCATAGTTGCATAGTATTCCACTCAGTACTTCTTGACCAATTCCTATCTGACAGAAATTAAGACTGAGTCTAGCTTTCCACTACTGCAAACTGCATGCAATGGGTATTCCCACACCAAACACCTCCACGCACCAGTGTCGTCATCATCCATAGGATATGTTCCCAGAAACGACACAAAAGACTGCACCACGCAGTGGGCTGGACAGCATGCTTCCCCACGCGAGCTAACCAGCTGTGGGCACTGTCACTCTCTACTTATCGTTTTGGACGTCAGCAACGTGACAGACGAAAACTGCATCTCAGTTGTACCCGTGTCTCCCTGTAGTAAAACAGACAGTAGGCTTATTAACCACTGGAGCTCTCTGCCTCTCAACTGTGATGCCTACGTTGCCTACTGGGTCATTTTTCTTTCTTTTAAGGATTCTTCTGCCTACGTTTGGTCAAACACACCATAAATATTTGCTCCAGTTAGAGGTTTTACTTGGTTTATGGTGTTTCCAGTCCAGTGGAAATTTTTTAGAATTTTTCCAATTAAATATATCTGACTTTACCTTTGATTTTAGGTCATGTACAAGAGGCTCAGACAAAAATCTAGGGGAAGTTGCTTGTGCAGTATCTCTGAAATCATTGCTTAACTGAGATCAAGACTACATACCAACAGACAGCTTCCTGGCACCCTAACCTAACAAAAGTAAGTAAACACATTCCTGTAGAACTTTCCCATAGTCACTGACAAGCTATTACTAAATATAATTATTTATATCTAATAATTAAATATCACTTATCAGTACCAAAGGTTTAGTGTATTCCTTAAAATCTACCCAGCAAGCTTCATTTCTGAGCAGCCCAATTCCCTACTCCTCAATCTCTGGACAAGCTTCGGTAACAACAAACGTAAGATAAAGTCCAGTATCTAGATTTCCCCCATTGTGACTAGCATTCACTAACATTTCCTGTATAAACCCGAGTCATCAATAGCAGAAAACGGCTTATAGTGAGGTCAACACGGTATTTTGTTCTTTGGTTTTTTTTTTGGGGGGGGGGTCCTACAGAAAAATCACAATTATAAGCTTCTTAAGTATACTGATTCAAACCACCACTTAACGCTAAATTAGATACTTAATCTAGCTGGCCTCCCCACTCCTCATCAAGGGTGAACAAAACCTGGTCCTAAGTTTCCTCGCTCACGGTGCCAGCTGCCAGGCATTTATTTAACTTAACAGCCCTACCATCCCTAAGCTGACTGGCAACAGTAAGACAACTTGGATGTAAAAGAAACTGGCAGAACTCAGAGAAGAGGGGGGGAAAGTGTTTTCCACAATTTGTACAGCGTTTGTTTAGCACGTACGTAAGTATTTCCAAAGCGGGGGTCAAGTCTCCAAACCGTACCACTTCACATCGACCAGGGCCAATTCCATTCAAGGGGCCGCCTTCCCCTTTGGGGACTATTGAAAAAGTTACTATTTTCTTTTACAACTAACTGTTCACCCTGGCCTCTTCCACTGATGAAAGCCGGCAAAGCCCACGCTGTGTGTCTGTCTCCTAGAGAAGATTGCATCTTTTATTTATCGCCCCTTGGCTTTATTTTCACAGTGAATTCCTGGCTTAAATGCAATCAGCCAAGAAACCCTCCCGATGTGCTCTCCTGTCATTCCTCATTGCTTGCAAGCAGAGTCAAACACAGCAAGGGGAAGGGGGGGCGGGGGGGGGGGGGGGGGGGGGGGGCACGACTCAACGTTGCCAGCCAAGCCATAAAAATTCGCAGACTCTAGTTACTTATACTCAGAAACCATAGATGTGCTTCAATCGGTTTCAAACCGGCAGGGGAAAAGGGGAGGGGGGGAAAAAGATGTAACTCGAAAGAATGTTAATTAGATGTTGAAGAAGGGAAGAAAGGGGGGGGGGGGAAGGATGGATGGCCTCAAAAACCAACCCCCCTCTAGACAGAAGGAAAGGGTGCTGAGCAACACTGAGGGCTGTCTTTGGAAATAAATGACCATGCAGAAAATCACGTTTTCAGATTACATTAGAATTCAAATTAACCAAACAGGATTAAAACAAATCTCCTGTGTCAGGGCCACTACCCAGACCCCCATTCCACTCCCAAAGAGAAGGATAAAAGGAGCGGACTACGGAGAAGAGAGCAAGTTAAAAACGAGAGAGACAGAGACACACACAGTCTTTCAAATCTATCCATCCTCATTCATTTGGTTCGGGATTCAT
>CABHPQ010169272.1:0-50652 GCA_902168405.1 Peromyscus aztecus
GATAACTAAGAAATACAGGTTAGTACTTAGTCATGTAACAATGAAATTTGTGGCCATGTTAGGTGTGTTTTCAAGGTCAAACAGAGATATATTTTAAATTGACAGATGGTGTTCAAACATTTCAAGACTGACAGGATATGGCATTTAAGATGTCTTAATAACCTAAGGCTTTTCATGACAGTAAGACATGTCTGCTCCTGGCAGTACCAATTTACTTCAAAAAAGAATGATAGGCACTGAAGAAACTCCATTATGGAGTTTGCTTTTATTGTGGCAAAGCCAGTCATTTGGGCAAGAAACTGCCCTTGCCTCAACTGCTTACAGTATGCTGTCCAAATCGGAAGAGCAGGACACAAAAGAAGGCAACTGTCGAACTTTTCCAAGACAAGGTAGGACAGTCCTTCAAAATTCCTGCTTCACAAACCAGTCTGTCAGATATTCTAGGCCTGTAGGCCAAATACATATGCCCAACATTACAGAGGAACCTTGGGTGACCGTACAGGCAGACAGATGTCTTTGTCATTTCTATAGTTTTGGAAGTTTCTTGTTCTGCACTTCCTGTTTACTCAAGTAATATTATATCCTTCTCAGGTCTTTGATGGGGGTTGAAGACTAGATATAGTTTTCCTTGTTACCAAATTTTAAAAAAACTTACAAAAGAGATGTAAAGTTTATAAAGGTTGAAAGACATAAAAGTTTAAGTCTGAAAAGATAGGTTTAGGTTGGTAATACAAGTTATGATAAAAATCATTTAGGTATAAAACTGTGGACTAAGATAGAATAGATAATATAGTACTTTCTCTGAATTTGCCATATACATATGGACTAAATGTTGTAAATGTAATTCTTACTTGATAATTATTCTTCCCTTTTTATTTGGACAAAAAGGGGGAAATATTTGCAGAATATCTGTACACTCTGTGAAGATGTGTTGCTGTGATTATTCTAATAAAAAGCCAGTTGTCCAATAGCTAGGCAGGAGGTAGAGGTGGGACTTCCAGGCAGAGAGAGAGGAAGTCAGAGGGATGAATCTAGGCTTGCAGGAGATATGAGGTGATGCAGAGCAAGTGGGATGTGCAGGAAGAGAGGTAACAGCCATGAGCCACATGACAGAACATAGATTAATATAAGTGGGTTAAGCTATAAGAGCTAGTGGGACAAGTCTAAGCAAAGGCCAAGCTTTCATAATTAGTAATGTCTCTGTGTCATTATTTGGGAGTTGGCTGGTGGGACACAGAAAGACTCATAACACCTATGTTTTATTCTTTTTTTAATGAGCTCCTCCAAGTTCTATCATATAGATATACCTTGTTTGGGCATTCAGTAGCTGACAAAGTTTGGAGTTGCTTACACTTTGGGGCTACTAAGATTGGTGCCTCTGTGAACACATTTGTACAAGTTCTTATGTGGTTCCTATTTAGTTCTCTTAAAAGCCTAGGATAGAATTGTTAATCCACCCATTCTTAGGATATATGTTTTGAGGAATCACCTGTCTCCTAAAGCAGTTGCACACCACATTCTTTCAGCAATGATGAAGTTTTCAGTATCTTTGTATCCTTTTCAGCTCTACCACGGGTCCTTTACAGCCACGTTTATGCTATTTTGTTGCAGTTTTGATTAGCACTTCCCTGATGATGAGTTTGATTTGGCAGTTCCTCTATCTTTTGGGGTATGTCTACATAAATACTTTGTCCATTTAAAATTGGGTTATCTTTCCAATATTTGTAAGAGTTGTCATATTCTGGCTACCACTCTTATCAGATGTATGATTTGTAAATAGTTTCTCCAATTAGTGGGTCTTTTCCCATTGTAGATAACATCCTTTAAAGAAGTCTAAATTATCTATACTTTGTATGCATATCACAATAATGCCTTTACTCAAGGTATTCTGTTTTAAGTGCTCTGTCTCTCTGGCTCTCAAGTTTAGGATTTTGGTCCATCGTAAGTGACTTTTTGTACAGTATCAGAGCTGCCCAGTATTAATACTGGCAGAAACTATTCTTTCCCAATGAATTATGTTGACATTATAATCACAAATCAACTAACCATAAAAGAAATTACTTCTTGGCTTTAATTAAATTTAATTGATCTATATGACCATCTCTTACCAATGCCACATTATCTTTATTACTTTACTTCTTCAGAAGTTTATAATTGGGAAGTTTGAATCTTTTCTCATCAATATCAGTGTCAGTTTGCTGATTATTTCTCAGGTATCAAGCTAATTTTGATACATTGAATACATTCCTAAGTATTTTAGTTTTTCAATATTATTATAATAGATTTTTCTTTTAAATTTTTAAAAAATTATTTATTGTGTATGTGAGTACTGGCATGAATGTGTGTGTGGTGTGTGCCTGCAGAGGTCAGAGGAGGCTAGCTGATCCCTGAAACTGGAGTTACAGATGGCTGTCAACCACCTGTGGGTGGTGGGGACAACCTGAATCCTCTACAGGAGCAACAAGTGTCTTAACCACTGGGCCATCACTCCAGCCCTATAAATAGCATTGTCTTAAATGCACTTGAAATGATTCAATCTTGCATGTTGCACTTACACCCTGCAGCTCTGCTGAGCTTGCTGGCTCTGGGAGTTTTCCCTGGCTTCCTTGGGATTCATAAAGAGGTTAGACTGTCAGTGGAGGTACTACCTCAGAGAAACAGTCTTGGAGAGGACAGGTTTCTTCTGGCTCTCAGCTTCAGAGGTTTTAGTCCAAAGCCTTCCAGCTCTACTTTTCTTGGGCCCACCATGGAACAGAATATTGAGGTGGGGGTACATGGTAGAGAGAGCTTCCTCATGGAAGCAGGAAAGTAGAGAGAAAGTAGATAGGAACAAATACACCCCCACACGGTCTACTTCCTTCAACTAGATCCTAACTCCCACTAGCCTAACCAGCTATGACTTCATGATCTAATTATCTCTTAGTAGCATCAGGAGCTGGGGACCAGGCCTTCAACACATTTCACACTTGAACCGTAACACAAGCTCTTTCAATTTTTAACTTCTTCCTGTCTCATTTGCATGCCTTCTATCTGCTTTCTTACTTGACTCCCTGGCTAAAATCCCCAGTACCGTGTTAAGTAGTCATGACTAGTGTGGCTACACTTACTTTGTTCTTAGGTGGGAAACGTTCCTTCTTTTACCATTAAGAATAACATCAGCTTTGTGTTTTTCATAAATACCCTTTAGGTTGAGGAAAGTCCCCTTCTAGTTTTAGTTGACTAGATGCTTTATCAGTAAAGGGCACTGGATCTCGCCAATTATTTTTCTACATTTGCTTATTTTTCAATACTGTCCATTTAGCTCCGCATTATACTCATGTCCCTGACTACTCTTACATGTATTGGGACAGTTTTCGTTTTTTTCTTCTAATTGCATCATCTCTGTCATTTCTGTTTACATGTTTGCTGATCCAGTGGCCTCACTGCTGTAAGTTATAACCCTTGCTTGATAACATCCCTAGCGGTTTTCATACTGCACATCACACATTTTGTTTGCAATATCATTGAATGCTTGAGTTTTGTTTTTTTCTTCTTCTAAGGCTTGCTGATGTTTGTATTAATGGAAAGGTAAAGTGCTTTTGGGTCAGAGTCAGACACTGTTTATAACATTTTTATAGGGTGAGTCTATGAGAACATTTAGTCTTAGTCTATTTTTAATGTTTCTTTCAAATTTATATTTATTGTGTAAAAGTCTTTGCATTCATATGTATATGTGCACTATACATGTTCATGGTGCTTCCCATAGTCAAAATAGGGCATTGAATCTTCTGGAACTGGAGTTATAGATGATTGTGAGCCACCATGTAGGAATTGGGAACTAAACTAAGTCCTCTGCAAGAACAACAAGGGCTCTTAACCACTGAGCCACCATCACTCCAGCCCTCACCCTAGGTTAACTCAATCTAACTTTATCAAGTAGGGCTTTCTATTTAATAGAAATTTTCTATTGTGACTTCATGGCATGTAAACACCTCCTTTTCCATGTCACTGCTCAAAACTGCTGACTTCATCATTTCCTGGAACAACTTCTGTCCTGCTGCGAAGGTTTCCTCCATGTAAGGACCAGTTAAAAATCCTTCACATGAGTACAGGTTAAAATTTGCTCTCGATTTCAGTGTAAGTTTCTTCTCTTCATGGACCTGTCCTGTAAGTTCTAGCTTCATTGGCCTCCTTGAGCGCCAATCTTCATATCTTCAAGTCAACCAACCACTTTGCATTACATAAGTTCTTCCACCCTGTGCAACTAAAGACTGCATTCCTTACTGAAAGCAGAGCAAAAATGAGGCTGTGCTAATGTGTTTCTCCTCTCCACTGGATCACAACCCTGCATCATTTCTTGCTCTGAATATCTAAAATCATGTTTTCACATTTTTTTCCAGTCATCCATTTGTTTGTGGTAGGAGGGAATTCACGAGTGGAAGCCATCACACAGCATTCTTATCACCCTCTCACCAATCTCTCTTCTATACTACATTGCAAGCTCCTGAAAACATGACCTGGGCTTTGGGCATCTTTAAACTTCAGTTCGTATTTCTGGCATAGTATATGCAGAGCACATAATAGGTCCACAAGAAAGCATGTGGAACTTAATTTAATGGATCATATAATTGCCTTTAACTATTTGTTTCTAGCCAAGATAGATGGCTCAGAGGTTAAGAACATTTGTTCTTACAGAGGACCTAGGTTTGGTTCCCAGCATCCACATGGCAGCTCATGACCATCTGTAACTCTGGTTCCAGGGATCTGACTCACTTCTGACTCTTCTGGCTCCTGAACACATGTGGTGCACAGACACTCAGGCATAAAATAAAGGAACTATACTTTTAAAATAATTGTTTCTGTTCATTAAATAAGTAAAATTTCTATGAAAAGAAAGTCAACAACCTCACTCTGCTCCTTTCATAAATGGGAGGAAGACAGAAAGATGCTAAAGGTTAAATAATGATTCCAGGTCACCACAGGGCCCTTAAGACAGGAAAGACACGGCATTATCAGACAAAAGACTCAGCATTATCAGACAAATCAGCTTGTAACACCTGGCAAGAATCACGGAGAAATTTTGGACTGAAGTATTCCTGAGACAGAGGATGTGTTGTTTTCAGTCCCTGTGGGAGCCCGTTCTTGGGTTCCTCGTGGCTTTACCCAGCATGTCCGCATAGAGGATGATTAGGACCACGGGCCTGAGTGCAGGTGTCTGAAATGGTCTGCACTTGGCTGTGCTGGGGCGGGGGTGATCTTTTGCTCCACCCCCTTGGCGTCTCTATAAATACCCTGGGGCAGAGACAGTCAGAGCCCTTTGGAAAAGGTTCCAGGCCCTCTCGGGGCTATCCTTTATTTTCTATCTGTTTATCTCCGAAAGATTCTCCACAATAAATCCTTCTATCTGATATTTCCTGCTGCTCACACTCAAGAAAACTCTGGGGAACTGTGGGGTTGGTGGGTAAACGCCCCACAAGTTCCCAATCTCTAGGCTAAATAATTTAAAGATTTATATATTTATTTTGCTTGTCAGCAAAAAATTAGGTGTGAGGAGATACACACAGTAAGGCACACAGAAAGAAAGATCTGGTGCAATGCAGGGGCCTTGGGAGACTGAAACCCAGTCTCACCTTGATTGACACGCGTTTTAAGGGTCGGTAGGGAGGGTCTTCCTCTTCTCCTTATTTAGGGTTGGTCAGTTTGAACACTGACAGGTGGCTGATAGGTCCACAACTTTTGGGGTAAGCAAGACCTGGTGTGGCCTCAAACACGCTCAACAGCCCCACAGGCAGGGGAGCTCTACTGACAGGGAAAAACCTGGTATGCTTTAGTCTCAGGTCAGAAGGGTGAGGGAAAACGGCCCATCTCCACAGCTCACCTCTTTATATCTAGCCATGGCTCCTCTCTCTTGAAGACTGATTCTTAAAGGACAAAAGAAAACAAATGTACTGCCTCTCAACAAAGCTTACAAAACTGTAAGAACTGAACCTGTGCTTTAGGTAAGCTGTCCTCTCCTTTTTCTGCTGCCTCCTTTTTAATTTTATATTTTAATTTACAGATTTACTGGGGTACAACTGATAGAGTAATCACTTTTAGTTTCTTCCTCAGCCTCAAAGTCCAAGGCTTCCATCAACAGCTATATTGGGTTTTTTGTTTTTGGTTTTGGTTTTTTTTGTTGTTGTTGCTGTTGGGGTTTTTTTTTTTTTTGTCTGTGTGGCAGTGGGGGGAGAGGGGGTGTTGTTGTTAAGATTTTGAAATAGGGTCTCACTATGTAGCACTGGCTAGCCTGAAACTTGCTGTGTAGACCAAGCTGGTTTCAAGCTCACAAAGTTCTGCCTGCCTCTTTCTACTGAGTACTGGAATTACAAGTGTATATCACCGGGCCAGGCTAATACCTAGGTTTTAAGGCTATAAATATTAAACCAAATGAAGAGAAGCAAAATTCATCCTCATCTTTTAACAAGAGTGCTTTCCCATATGCCCACTGCAAATCATTAATAGACTAATTAATAAGATTATTAGGCAAGGTCAAAATGAAATACATATCTTATTTTCTATCCAGGAAGAGCTAATTCACCAATTGAGAGACGTGAACACAATTACTTTGAGAAAAATGTTATGATAATCATGAAAGTTATTATTCTGAAAGAAAATGATGAACCATCAATCTATGAATATTCAAATGTTTAAAATTAATATACTTTCACAAAATATATATATATATATATAACATGAATTATTCCACATTCCTAATTACTCAGGCCCCAAATGCTGGCCTCAACACCTGTTTTCTATCATATGGATCAACACTGTTGATGCTCTGCTGCTACAATCCTTATCTGACTGTAACATCTCTTGCCTAGATCCCTGCTGCCCTCTCCTGCTCACTCTACATCCCCTTGTTTGGGATTTTACTTCTCTTAAGAATGCTTTCAGCTATCAGAATGATTTGTCTGTCTGTCAGTCTGTCCGTCCATATGTCTGTCTATCTACCTACCTACCTATCTTATGTGTATGTGTGTGCACCATGTGTAGGCATGCATGCTCTCAGAGGCTGAAGGTGTTGGATCCCTGGAACCAGAATTACAGGTGGTTATGGTCTTCCAAGATTTGAGCAGATTCCAGAGAGATGTTTCTAGGGACCATGCATGTGGCAGAAGAAGTAGAGAAAGGAACTGTTCAACTCTGAGCAGAGAGCGGAGACACCAGGCAGGTCTCACTCCCATTTGTCTTCGGGCTTGTCAGGGTTTGCTCTTCCATTCCTGCTTTTAATTTGTGCCACCACATCTGTTACTCTGACACTTGCCTCTCCCAACTCTTCTATCTGCCCTTGGCTGCCTCTGCTTTATCTTCCTTTTGTCCTGTAACAGTGATGAGCCAGACAAGTGCACTGAGATTTGAATAATCCCCATTTTTACTCTTCATGGCTGTTATTATATCCTTCTACTCAAGTGTCTCTTTTCTCTGTTAGACATCTTCCTTGGTTTACTATTATTTGTGAGTGTGTGTGTGTGTGTGTGTGTGTGTGTGTGTGTGTGTCCACATGTGTGCATGTGTGTTGAGGCCAGAGAACAACCAGAGAAAGTATTGTTCACAATTTTTGGTGAAATCACTATGGTGTTCACAGGCACAAACATACGTTAATCTCACTTATAAAAATTCAAAAATTTTTTTCATTTTCCAGATTTTATTTTCTGTTAATTTGACAAAAGCAGTAAATTTTAATTGTTGAGACTTTACCAGTGGGGTTGAATTCTGAAACACCAGTTTCTTTGCCTTCCCAAGATTCAAAATTTTTAAATAAAATAATGTCAAATAGAATTTATTAACATATTAGAAGACTACAAGATCATAGTAAGGTTAATGACAGAACATTTGTTAATAAAATCCATTACTCTAATAAATTCGTCAGGGGCTCTCTACTGGAGGCCACACCGGTACTAGGGACCCCTTGTAAGACACTGCCCACCACCTGCTAATACCCCTTACACCCCACTCAGCAGTCCCCTATAGCACCTCCTCCCCTGGGCTCCATATTCTGGCCCATAACTACCAGCAGAAGACTCCTGCTCTCTGGAGGCCACAAAGGTACTAGGAACCCCAGAAGACACCCACTCTACTGGAGACCATGCTGGTATTAGGAACCCCAGTGACCACACAGGTATCCAGAACCCTAGAGGTCAGGCCAGTTCACAGAACCCTAGAACCCCAGAAGCAAAGCAAGCACCCCAAACCCCAGAGGCCAAGCAGACTACCAATACACCAGCAGAGACACACTACTGGACCTGAAGACTTGCTGGTCACCAGAACCACAGGCCATCCAGGCCAGAAGACCAGAGAGGAAAAAGGAAGCAAGGACAACAACATCCAGAAAGCATCCATCCAACAAAAATAAACTCAGAAGTCAGCACCTAAATTGAAAATAACCCCAAACCCAGATCATAAAAACAGCATCAACAATACAAGTATGTCCCACCTAAGACTCCTAGCAAGATGGTATATGTAGCCTGAACTGTCCATCACCTGGGACCAGGCAAGACTTCCAGTGGAGGGAGTGGGAAACCAACCCGGCCACATAACCTACAACCTACAGTCTGTCCTGCCTATGGGATGTGCTGGGGTAAGAGTAGCAGAGATGGTGGGAGTGGCCAACCAATGACTGGTCCAGGCTGAGACCCCTGTCATGAGAGTGAGCCCACCCCGACACTGTCTGTAGCACCAGGACCCAGAGGCTGGATGACCCAGAGACCAAACATGACTGGCAGGAAAAAAAAAAAAGTCAATGTAATGATGCCTAACAGCATTCTTCGATACTCATAGAATGGTGCCTAGCCCAATTGTCATCAGAGAGGCTCCATCCAGCGACTGATGGAAACAGATGCAGAGACCCCACAGCCAAACATTAGGTGGAGCTTGGAGAATCCTGCAGAAGAGGGGGAGGAAGGATTGTAGGAGTCAAAGGGGTCAAAGACACCATAAGAAAACCCCAAAAATCAACTCACCTGAGCTCATAGGGACTGAACCGACAACCAGGGAGCCTGCATGGGACTGGCTTAGGCCCTCTGCATATATGGGACAGTTGCGTAGCTTGGTCTTCTTATGGGACTCCTAACAGTGGGAGCAGGGACTACCTCTGACTCTTCTGCTTGCTTTTGGCACCCTATTCCTCACATTAGGTTACCCTGTCCAGCCTTAATAGGAGGGGAAGTGTTTAGTCTTACTGCAATTTGATATGCCATATTTTGTTGATAACCGTGGGAGGCCTGCTCTTTTCTGAATAGAAAGGGAGGAGGAGTTATTGAGGGAAGCTGCAGAGAGGAGGAGGGAGGAGGAACTGGGAAGAGAGGAGGAAGAGGGAACTCTGGTCAGGGCAAACAAACAAATGGATGAATGGATGAATGAATGAATGAGAGGAGGAAATACATGGTCATTAAAGGAAGGGAAGCTGACTGGAAAGGGGGGCCATGGAAGGAGAGGGAGAAAGAGTAAATATCTTCAGTCTGACATCATGATTAGTAATAAAGCTCTAGAAGAAAGAAGGGACATTATCTAAGTTCGTTCCTAGTATTCATTAGCATTCTTAAAAGCATCCACCAATAAAACTACATTTTAAAGATGGAATGAATATTGGAAAACCAAGAGAGTTATCACTAGGTGTAGCATACACAGTTATACACTGGAAACAACAAAATCAAGCTTGTGTTAGGAAATCTGAATGTAGAAGAAGGTACTTTACCTGTAGACAGACCAGTCATGAGAAAACTCGGTGGGGAAACCCACTTAAAATATAGTGATACTCAGAGAAGTAGTAAAAGCGGAAGTCAAGACAATTGAGACACTTTTGACGTCTTTTCCCTGTGTGTGTGTGCAAGTGCAGGCACATGCACACTGTGCCACGTACACGGTAGTCAAAAGACATCTTGTAAGAGTTGGTTCTATAGGTCCCAGAGATCAGAGTCAGGACCTCAGATTTAACAAGCACCTTAAGCTGCTGAGCCATCTGCTGCCCATGTTTAGTTTTCTGACAGGAAGACTCGAGATTAGGAAGATATCAGTTCTTCCCAAGTTCGTTACTAAACATAGTGTAACTCAAATTAAAATAAAAGAAACCAAGTTCCTGCTGGACTAGAGCCTCTGGGGCCTAGGAACAGGTGTGTTTTTGACATTCCCTGTTTCTATGTGTATTAAAGGCCTGTTATTTTCCTAAACAGCTCCTTCACTCCCCTCTCTTTGGGAATCGCTTTAATTCATTATCTTATCACAGATTCCAATAACATGCATTCCGATATTCCTGAGATGACACCCTCTACCCCTCTCTACCCTTAAATCCTACTATACAGGGTCGATGAGAAAATGCAGTTCACAGCAGCAGCTCTAAATTATCACATGGCTTATACATTTGTTTCTTACACCTTTAAATTTCATATTCCTGGGACCTAGAACAGTGCCTAACAGTTACATGACATAGGAAACAGCTGTTCACGTCAGATAGATGATCAAGCGCTCAGTTCACAATGTACTTCTGAAGATTTTGAAATTTATATTCACCATGGCAGTATACACTCACTAAGTAAGAGTTAATTATGTAATGATGGAATTTACCTTAATACAGAAAATACATTCATTCAAAATGACTCACTGTAACTGCACATGGTGGTGCACATCTGCAAACTTCCACACTTGGAGAACTGGGACAGAAGGATCACACCAAGTCTGAGGCCAGCCTGAAACACACATTAAGTTCCAAGGCAGTTTGGGCTACCTAGTGAGACCCTGTCTCAAAAACAGACAAGAGAACAAGCAAACCACACTGTACATTCATTAACAACAAACAACTGAGGCGCCATGTCCGTACCTCCTCTCAAAACATTTGCCTGCTTTTCCAAGTCAGCAATTTCCATCTTGATATTTTCTTTCATCAGAATATCTCTTTTCTTGGTTATTTCATACTCATCATTGAAGTCTGTAATTTCCTTAATAAATTTTTCCTCTTCCTCTGTTGCTGTTTTCTTTGTGGCCTCCTGAAAAGCAGAAATGAGTGACCAAATACACACACTGGTTGCATATTCTTCACTGATTTAAATACAACAATTTGGAGTTACCAGCCAAAGTAACCTCAGCTCTGTTCCCTGCATCACCACAAACATGCTGGGCTGACCCGAAAGTGTGTTTAAAGATGGAGGCAGTCATACAACAATTTCCATGTGGAAGTTTTATCCTTACACATCTGGGAGAATTAGTGAAGCAGAAAGTCTGACATTTCCCATTATGGTTGTGTCTGTGAATTTACTTTAGACTCATATGTGCTACTTTGTCAATATAATGTACAATTAGGTGGAGGAGTAATAGTGAATGTGAAAATTACAACCTTTACTCAAAGGAACAATGGCTGCTTTTGCTTTATACGAAAAAGAAAAACTGATTATGTGAAGGCAAATTATGCAATCATTTCAAAGTTAGTTCTAAATAAGCTTTTATGTTGTGAATCAAATATCCACAGGGCATGAAAATATGAATTCAAATCTTTGGACAGTGCAGAAGTCTAATTTCCTGACAGCACTAGAAACATTAGTCTTCTGTATTATTATTTTTTTGGCTGGCATGCCAACTCTGTGCAATCACTTTTAGAAGCTGGTCATGTCATGAGCTGTATTTTTATTGTTACATATATCTCATGTACTTTTCCCATTTATTTATTTACTCATTGTGTGTGTGTGTGTGTGTGTGTGTGCACATGCCATGGCACACGTGTGAAGGTCAGAGGACAACTTGCAGGAGTCAGTTCTCTCCTCCCACCATGTTGGCTCCAGGGATTGAAAGGTCATCAGACTTGGTGGAAAGCGCCTTTACCCACCGAGCCCTCTTGCTGGCCCAAATGTATTTCTTTGAAATGTCAACTTATGACTTATGACTAGTCACATCTCCAAACTGGTCTATACTCATAACTACCACTCAGCTTGCTGGCTTTGACTTAAGATAAAAAGACAAACAATACATTTTTCACCCATGCCCATAAATATGCCTGAAAGTATAAGCCTCTCTGTTTTTCAGGAGCATTAAAACTAGGTCTCAACACCAGAGTGAATCAAAACAGTAGCATTCTTTTTCTTAGGCTCATTAGAACTGCAAATAATCCCTGTGTTATATCCTTGCCAGCACAACTCTTTCAAACGGTATTACTCTCCCAGTCAGCTTTAAACAGCCCTTAATATTTTTATTTGAACAGTACTGTCAGTTGATATGCGTACAGATAATTTTCTCAAAGTAAAGCTGTGTATATTTAAATGCCTTTGACATGGTTACTGACGTCGATGTTTCTAGGTGGCTAGAGACTTACGAAGGCTTGGAGCAGTGTATCCCTTTGGTTCATAATTTCACTGCACTGTCTCTCTAAGGCATTTTCATGGGTTTTCAAAAGCTCTAAAAGGAATGATTTTTCAGAAAACTGCTGAACCTTCAAAAGAAAAATACAGAAATCAGAATGAAGCAAATGAATACATGTTTTAGGGGCTCAGTTAATTGAACAGGTATGTAATTGTATATATAAGACTTTTTCTGTAAAATCTTCAAGATACAATATTAAATTCAATGTCTTCCTTCCTTCCTTCCTTCCTTCCTTCCTTCTTTCCTTCCTTCCTTCCTTCCTTCCTTCCGTCTTTTCTATTGAGAGCTGCTGGTAGCAAAAGACCATGGAAATATACAGCAAGTGACAACTACAGTTCAGAAGGCCAACCTATCAGAACTAAGGGTTCTGTTAGAGGAAACCATCACACAAGCCATTATGGGATTATTGCCTTTTGAATGAATTGGCTGTCTCTTGTTGTAAACTTCTTGTGAAATAACAGCTGTGATTCTCCCCATTTCCGTGCATTTCCATGTAATGTATACATGTAATCTCATGACTACATCTCAATCTTATGGGCACACATAATTGTGGATAATCTAGAAGATAGTTTCTTATTTAACTGTACAATTTTTGTGAATAGCAGCATTCTAAAATATGCTTCATACTAGATCTATTGTTCCATGTGGACTGTAGACACAGAGGTCTTGTTCTTCATCCTTAGCTACTGACAAGGTAAATATTGGCCAGACAGTGTCCTCATAGAACTTTCACAGAGCAGAATTGCAGGTGTTTAGCTTTCTTGGATCAAAACCCTTCAGAAGAATTATAGTGAACCAGAAGTGATAGTGCAGGTGTCTGGCCTTGGTATATCTTAGTCCTTCAAGAGATCAACAGCACCTATGTTGCCCTAAGCTTCCTCCACCAGCCCCTCCCCATTCTGATTCAAATAACAATTAACACTTTGTATTTATTTCTACACCAGTTTTTAATGCAAGATTTTAAGCTCAGTAGACTAATCATGTATAAGTCCTGAGATTCAGGTGACTAACAGAAAAAGGCTGTTAACTGACTAACCATGTCTGGATATTATTAATCACATAAAGTAGTACACATACTCCTTGCCTTTTCCTTAAATCGCTCATTGGTTTAATTTCTTTCCTTGTAACCCTTGCAGCTATCCCTTCAAGAGACAGCCAGAACTTTTCACAACCTACAGCTGTTGTCAGTCACCAATGAAGCTGACCAAGTCTTTGCTAAGTGTGACTCTTATCAGAATACTTGTCCCTGAGAGTTTACTTTGTAGTTGGTACTAACAAGTTGTTAATGAATGGAGATGTGTGTGTGTGTGTGTGTGTGTGTGTGTGTGTGTGTGTATACATATATATATACACATATACATACACACACATATATGCTTGGGGGAACAAGAAGAGAGGAAGATGGAAAGAACTAGATAGATAGGAGAGAACATCAGAAGGGACTGAGAGCAGGAGGGACTGAGAGGAGCTAAGTATGAGAACAGAAAAGAAACTGTGTAGATAGAATGGATTTAGAAGAATAAAGTGAATGGACTAAAGAATTCAGTGTGCTTAGATTCATTGAATGTCCCTCAGATTAGAATCCTCAGCTGGTTGTTAGACTCTTCCATGGACTCTCGGAGAAAACAATAAAGGCTGGACCTTTTATTGTTTTTGGTACTTTTCTTTCTTTCTTTTTGTTTTTGTTTGTTTGTTTGTTTGTTTTTAAAGACAAAGCTTCTTTGTGTACAGCCCTGGCTGTCCTGGAACTTGTTTGGTACACCAGGTTGGCCTGGAACTCACAGAAATCTGCCCACCTCTACCTCCCAAGTGCTGGGATTAAAGGCGTGTGCCACCACTACCTGGCCAACAGATTTCTTACAAACAGGATCAGAGACCAACGTTTCCCCCTTCCTCCCGACAGAACTCACTTTTAAATTTTCATACCCCATTTTATTTCAAATAACAAATGATTTCATAAGTACTGATATTAGGTAGAAACTATTGTTTCATTTGGACTTTTAAAATGGCACCTTCTGAGACATGAATTGAATATCAGAATGAAAGTGAGTGAAATGGATGCTGGGCTGAAAACAGTTTTTCTACAGTGTTCGGTACTGGCCCTCATGAGAATGTATCACCTCCAGTTTAGGGGCTGTTCTCATCTCTACAGAGAAAAGAAAAATGACATAAACTCAATTGCAATTGCAGAAAGCAAGATTTATATTAGTTATAAGAACTTCCTCAAGGTGAGAGATAGGTTGTGAAATCTCTGTCCCAGAAGATACTGAATAGTAAAGAGCCTGGAACAGTCTATTCCAGAGGCAAAGGGTTGGTTTCAAAGACATTTTGAAATATTATAGCTACTAAGTCCTAGAAATACTGGCATTTAGAAAAAAATAGCTTTAGTAAAATAGAAACATGATCTTCCATTTATATAAGGTCACAGCACAGCTGCCCCAACCTAGGTGCAGTTGCCATCAACCACACTGTGAGAAAGACGCCAACAGAGAAAAGATGGAGATGTATAATTTGCATGACTGAAGGTATGATGGTAACAAATGAGATGCAGAACAGAAAGTGTGTTTCCCAGACTTCAGGATCACATACAAGGCAACAGGGAAGACAAGGGTAGGAATCACAACCTCTCCTCTATTTGTTCAGTGTAAGAACATGACACTTCAGGGCTGCTTCATGATTATTATACAGATAACAATAATATAAGGTCTACAAGTTTAAGATTTATAAAGGATGTACAATTAATTAGGGGCAAGTATGGAGCTAAAATCCAGGTCTTCCAACATCCTTCATGCTATATAATGACATTAAAATGGAAATGCTAAAGCTATTTCAAGGTAATTCTGGCAATAAGAAGGACTTCAGCACCCCAGCAGTAAAAGTTAGAGCACAGAAGTTCTAGAGACAATTAGATAAACTACCAAACAGGGTCCTCCTGTGTCCAGAACACAGAACCTCACTGTGGATAGTAGCCAGAGCTGTGCAGAAATGCTTCAGACCCACAGGTGACACATGAGTATGTCCAGCCATGTGACACTACAGTATCCCATACAGAGATCATTGAGTTACCAAAATGATAAATAAAAATTGCAGATGAATCTTGCCGGGCAGTAGTGGCGCATGCCTTTAATCCCAGCACTCGAGAGGCAGAGCCAGGCAGATCTCTGTGAGTTCGAGGCCAGCCTGGTCTACAGAGCAAGAGCTAGGACAGGCACCAAAACTACACAGAGAATCCCTGTCTCAACAAATATCAAAAAAAAAATTGCAGATGAATCTCATGTTTTCACTAAGGACTCTGGAGTGGTATGCACGCCTCCTGTGGGCCAGGGGCCGATCAGCTGTTTTAATATACTAAGGCACTTCAAACAGTGTGTCCTCTAGAATCGAATTCTTGACCTCTGTTTGTTTCCATATTGATTCCCAGAACCCACAGGGTAGGAGGAGAAAAACCAACTGCACAAAGCTGTCCTCTGACCTCCACACACCCACACCCACCACCTCACGTTCGCTCTCGTTCTCTCTCTCTCTCTCTCTCTCTCTCTCTCTCTCTCTCTCTCTCACACACACACACACACACACACACACACACACACACACACATTTTTTTAAAAAGCTCACAGCAAGTGAGGGGGAAAAGCACAACAGAGAACGTGGGAGATGTGGAAAGTCACCCACCATCAGGAAGGGAAAAGATGGGCTTCCAATATGCTACTTCACAGCACTAAGGTCATGAGCGGGTCAAGGTTTCAGGCCGTAGAGAAGACTGAAGATGAGTGACCTGTCTCCACACTTTATGGAACTAACGGGACAAGCAGTTGTTTCTGCCTGGTTTTGTTTTCTGAGGCAACAGCTCTCATGGCCTCTCCCTAGGAAGCAGGGAATTATTCTTCCTGCTCTCTCCATTATCCCAACTACTTTCTTAAGCTGCTTTCCAAGTCTGTGTGGCTTGAACACCAGGCCACTGATGGACCATTTTAATGGCTCTTCTAACACAACCCTGACTACACTGGGGATCAAAAGCAGAGGCCACTCACAGAATCACTAACTGCCTGGGAGATTCCTTAGCTCTGCTTTGTTACAGGTAACAGACAAGAGGGAGCTGATGGGAAGACGCCTTAAAATGCAAACTATTCTGTAAGAAATACTCCCCCACACAGCAAGTTTGAACTGACATACCAATGTGCCCTCAGCAGCTTGAGCTATTTAATTTAAAGTGAACAGAAACTAAAGAACTGATTGACTCTGTCTCCTCAACTGCCCAGGATCTCAAGACTGCATGCAATATAAAGAAAGGGCTGGGAAGTTCCCAATGGCAGGAATACAAGTTTCTCTTTCTCATCTCTGTCTATCTTCTGACTGAAAATGAAAATATCTGAATTAAGCCTTAACGTTTCATTCTAGACTCAAACTGCCAAGTTCTGTCAGGAAATGCTGTTTTGTAGCCTCTCCCTTGTTAGTCCTGCCTCTTCTTCCCTGTCTGGTCCCCTGGGCACGGAGCTGACTTATCCGGTGATGGGGTCTGTGTTCAACAAAGCTGCCATCTGCTGCTCTCCTGTCCCTTCTGCCTGCATGCCTCAGATATTTCCCTACACAACTCAGAAACTGAAAGTGACAAGGGCATTTTAGATTATCATTCGATCCAAAGGGATGAGTCACTCTTCCTGCAGCGGACACTGTTAAAACCAGCTCAGCCTTGAGCAAGCAGCACTGTGCTGGGCAGGTGATCTTCCAAAAGCAAAAGGCAACTTTACAGAAGAGACACAAGGGGAGACATGCAGATTTCATATTCCTAAAATCACACAAGGACTGAGGGGAAAGCCTAGGGTTATGGAAGCCGGGACAAAAGATCGTTCAAGTGCCAGGGTGCATCAAACAGCAGACTGTACCAGACGTTAAGGCTTCAGCTTTTTTTCTTTCTTTTTTTTTTTTTTGAAACAAGGGTTCACTGTGTAGCCTTGGCTGGCCAAGATTTCCCTATGTAAACCCGGCTGGCCTCAAACTTCTAGAGATCCACCTGCCTCTGCCTCCCTAGTGCTGAGATTAAAGGCATGTGCCACCACACCCAGCTTTTTTAGCTTTAGCTTTTAAAAAAACAGGTACTTGTGTGTTTCTAAATCACAGTTGACCCATTATGACACAGTAACTCTCATCTGGCAAGCAAAAAAAGGTTCAATACAAGAAACTGTCAGCATGTCTGCGTCCATCATTCTCCAACCTCCCACAGTCTCTTCCCCTTCTCTGACCCATTGTTTTTCCTGGCTATTCCTTAAACATACCAGAACCACTTCATCTACACCTTTTGCACAGAATTGTCATTCATTCATCTTACTGGATCCTTCAGAGTACCAAAACAATGTATTGTTTAAAATCCAGTAGAGGATTTTCAGGCTTTCTCAAGACTGAAAAGAGTTCAAAAGCAAATACATAAATAAGGACTTAAACAAACACATAAATAAATATTAAAATAAGTAGTATCAAAGATTCTAACAACATAAAAATTACAAACGCTGATGAGAAAAATATACCATAAGCCAAGATTTAAATGACAAAGGGTAATTGGTGTAGCTAGAGTTTTCCTGCCTGGCCCACGGTCAGGATAAATCTCTTTCACCTGCCAGTCCCACAGCCGCTCAGACCCAACCAAGTAAACACAGAGACTTATATTGCTTACAAACTGTATGGCCGTGGCAGGCTTCTTGCTAACTGTCCTTATATCTTAAATTAATCCATTTCTATAAATCTATACCTTGCCACATGGCTCGTTGCTTACGGCAACTTTACATGCTGTTTGTCCTGGCGGTGGCTGGCAGTGACTCCCTCCGCCTTCCTGTTCTTTTTATTCTCTCTGTTAGTCCCGCCTATACTTCCTGCCTAGCCACTGGCCAAACAGTGTTTTATTAGCAACACATTTGCCATAGAGAACATCCCACAGCAAATTGGTATAGCATAAAAAGCTGGAATCTATAAGAAATTAAAAACTCTGTAAGTTAGTAACATTTAAGTTGAAACTATAAAGGAGGCAATTTTCTTATGTTATAAAAACTTACTAGCTGGGCAGTGGTGGCGCACACCTTTAATTCCAGCACTTGGGAGGCAGAGCTAGGAGATCTCTGTGAGTTCGAGGCCAGCCTGGTCTACGAAGCAAGTCCCAGGACAGCCAGAGCTGTTACACAGAGAAACCCTGCCTCAGAAAAAAACAAAACAAAAACAAACAAACAAAAAAAACTTACTAATTTCTAGTATATAAATGATGTTTTGGCAATTTTCACTGGAATAATCCTTCTGGGAGAAAATCTTAAAAGTATGTTTTGGTTTTAAAAAAAATATGTCTTTGTTGATACAATTTGAGTTGTGTTATCCTAAAAACAAGTGGAATACGTGCACAGAGATATATGTGCAGGACTACCATCACAACTGTGTTAATTGCAGTAATTTACAAACATAACAGTGAATACTTTCAGTAGAAAAGTAGCTAACTAAAATATGGCACAGTATTTATTGGAATATTATACAGCTACAAAAATTGCTTTAGACTTATATTCATAGAGAGACCCTAAGTATAATAAAGAAAAAAATGCAAATTATTTGAGGAAAAATAAGCAGGTATTAAGTAATGCAAAAAATTATAAATACAGGAGGCTGGAGCGATGTTTCAGGAGCTTAAAGTAAATACTATCACAGTAACCTGATTTCAGTTCCCAGAACCCACGTTCCTCTTGCCTATTTCTAAGTTTTTGATAATTCTCATGACAAGCATAAGGCTTTCTTTCAAGGATTATAGGAAAAATTAAAACTAATTCTAAGTTGTTTCATGAGAACCTCAGAAGTCTTGAGTTTATAGTCAGCATTATATAACTGAAGCTGTTTAATGCCAATTCCCCTATTAAGAAAGGTATCACAGGGCTGGAGAGATGACTCGGCTGGTCAGAGCACCTGCTGCTCTTTCAAAGGGCCACAGTCCCATTCCCAGAACCCAAGTCAGGCTGCTCATGTCCACTTCTTCTGGTCTCCACAGCACATACACACATTTGCACATGTTTACACAGATGCAAACACATGTATAAATAATTAAATATAAGGTAATATGTAATTTATTTACTAATCATAGTGTGACTTAGAGGTTGTACAGTGGATGGTTATTGAATGACTGGAGATGCTTAGGAGAAGTGAGAGTCATAATTAACTTATTTTCTAAGAAATCATGTGGTGGTATTATGTTCCTCAAAATATTGTGCACCCTATAAACTTGTCTGGGGTCAGAGACAGAACAGCCACTAGATACAAAGGCTAGAAAATGGTGGCACTCACACCTTTAATCCTAGCATTCCAGAGGTAGAAATCCCTCTGGATCTCTGTGAGTTCAAGGCCACAATGGAAACAGCCAGGCATGGTGACACATGCCTTTAATCCCAAGAAGTGAGCCTTTAATCCCAGGGAGTGATGGCAAAAACAGAAAGATAAACAAGGCGTGAAGACCAGAAACTAGAAGCATTTGGCTGGTTAAGCTTTTAGGCTTTGAGCAGCACAGTTCAGCTGAGATTCATTCTGGATGAGGACTCAGAGGCTTCCAATCTGAGGAAACAGGATCAGCTGAGGAACTGGCGAAGTGAGGTGGCTGTGGTCTGTTCTGTCTCTCTGATCTTCCAGCGTTCACCCCAATACTTGGCTCAGGTTTGATTTTATTAATAAGAACTTTTAAGATTCATGCTACAAAATCATAAATCACAAAGTAAATCTAAAAGGGTATTTTTCTGTGCTTATGGGGCTGCAAACTCAAATACAATCTCACTTTCTGCAAATTGAGGCAAAACTCACTTTTCTTCTAAGTATTTTCCTCTTGGTTCCAAGAGATCATTTTTTTCTGTTCAAAGCATTTCTGATGTTTCATGTTATACAGTTTATTTAGAACACTTCTTTTGAAAATAGGGATGGAAGCAGAATCCTGGATTTTACAATCAGGAACAGCTGAGTGGATTTTCTACTCTGTGAAATCAAGCCGTTAAGCGTGCCACTTGGATGGTTTACAATCCCCTGCATCAGAAGAGCTAATGTGCATGTTGTCCTAGTCTAATGTAACTGTTATTCTAAATATTCTTTGGATTTTCCAATAGTCATGAAGACAGCACCAAGAAAAGGGAGTCCAATAGTAAATGTCATATACGCTACTTTCTTTAATGTAAGGGTAATCACTTTAGATCTGTGACCATGAAAAAGAGGTATGACTTTGTAGAGGCCAGGCCTCCTCACAGAAGAACCCCTCACAAGCATGGTATTTATCAGGAGCCCATGCCAGGAATGAGTGTGCCAAACGGTCAACAACATCTAGAAGGGTCTTCAGCAGGTGTCAGGAAGGAATTAGAAAGACAATCCAAAATAAGGCACCACTACAGACCCATGAACATAGCTTTTTTAAAAGCCAGTGAAATAGAAGGTAGCAAGTGTTGGCAAGGACAGACACAGAGCCCTCACACACACTGGTGTAAACACAAAAGTGTAAAGTCATTGTGAAAACCATCTCACATTTCCTGAAGAAAAAAAATCAAATAGACAACAATCCCAAAGGTCCCATATCCCAATTCCACTCCTAGATGGAGTACTCAAGAGATTTGAAAATATGTTACTCAAACACGTGTGCACAAGTATTCATGGCAATGTTATTCAAAACACCTAAATAATCTGAGTGGTCATTGATGAATGCAAAAATAGTGTATGGATACAAGAAACATTATTGACCCACAAAAGGGAATTGAATACCACTTATGCTACATGGATAAGCCTAGAAACACTGTCACAGACAAAGATGAGTCACAAAATGTTACTACTGTGTACCTCCATCTATACATGTCCAGAGGAAAAAGAAATGGATTGACTAGGATGTGTGGCTGGTGGACCCTGGGGGCTTAGGAGGGGATGGGGTGGTTGCTAACAGATGTAGTATTTCTTTTTGGGGAGATGAAAATGTTATAAAATCAATGATCACAGTGTAACCTTGTGAAAAGATAATAAATCATTGCTTTCTAACTTTAAAGAACACATTTTTTTTTTGTAAAGTGACCTAGCAGCTCATCTAAAAAAAAGGGCATTACATAAGCTTAAGTGCCCTGTACACCCTTCTCTGATTACAGTTATCTGCCACCTCACAGGGACAATCACTATCTTGATGTGCTATTTATCATCCCATGAATGCCATTATGCTCTGACTATATTTACACACCCTCACAGGACAGACTTGTGCTCTGTGTATTTGGTTCTTTCACACTTACATAGTTTCTACAGGTTGCTTTTTAGCCCCTATGTTTTGAAGGTGAATTATTTTCAAGTCATTAAGCATTCTTTTCTTCATACTAACACCTGACACTTGGGATTCTAAAGCCAGATTCCTTGTAATAGAAACCAAGTTATCTTTGACCCCCTTTTTATTAGTTCATTTGTGGGCTTTCTCCAGGTATCCCAAACTGCCACTAATATCAATTTAGAAAAAAGTCCACTTTATATCCTGAAATGCTTTTAAAGGTGTTTGCATACAGAAATTCATCCTTAGCTGAGAGATAATTCGGGGCAAGGGAGAATCTTGCAGAATTTTCTGTCGAATGTGATGCAAAGAGTAAATGATAGATATTATCCACAATTAATGATAGACATTATCCATTTCAAATAGCAGCAGGGGTCTCTATACAGTCATTCTGATTTTACCACTAAATCCTTTTCCACAGGCACTATGGTTGCCTCCCTGACACACATTCTTCATTTCCTTACGAACCAGTTAATGTTCTTCTGAAACATGGGCCATCCTCACTGAACTTGAAGACCATTACTGGTTCAAAGGCCATCACTAATCTACATGATGGAGGGTGGGAATATCCCTGCCTGCAAGGTAGCCTATAAACATCCTCTGTCTCTGAACAGCGAAGTCCATGACCTTAGGAGTTATTAGTACCTATGTGGGGACACAAGGACAGCCACACATTTCACTATTTTACTTGACTAGTACAATTCCAGGTGTTTGGTGCCAATAATTCAGGTACTCCCAGGAGGCTGAGACAAGTGGGTCATCAAGGGCTCAAGGACAGCCTAGGATGGAAGCAGATTTTAAGGCCAGCCTCAGCTATAGATTTAAATCCTGTCTCCAAAACCAAACAACAAAATCCTAGACTCACCTGCCAATGCTGAACACTAAAGTCTAACACTTGAGTTACAGGTTGAAATTTTTGAGGACTTTCCTCCTAAAACACTTAAACACTGGGCTGCATGGTAGAGAAGCAACTTTTGGTCCTTCTCCCTCCAAGCTTCAGGAACACCACCTAGGACCACAACAGTGCTCAGGAAGGATGCACGGTGTGGGGAAGGACGGTGACAACAAACGCAGAACCAGCTACTACTTCAGGACTTCCTGGAGCAGCTTTAATAAACAGCCTGGGAACACCCTTTCAGACCTGGACTACATGGGAGGGAAAAAAGCAACTGACTATTATTCAGTGAAGCCACAAAGGCAAGGTTTTTGTTATCAGTGGCGCAACGCAAGAACAACTGAGGAAGCCAGCCATGAATCCAATGCTGGGTCTCCAGTTCCGCGAGTCAGTGACATCCCAATGTTCTTTAAGCAGAATTTCTGCTGTGCCCTAAGCTTACAAGAGTCTTCTTTCATCCATGTTTTTAAGTAAATTTAAGTCAAGATAAAATTAAGTATAAGCATGATAGGATACAACATTTTCTTTAATATACAAGTTATAAAAGAAAACAAATCACCTCAACTAAAAACTTCAATATAAATATAAATATAAATATATAAAACTTAAATATATAAATATAAAAATATAAAACTTAATATTATAAATAATAATCATTTATGGTTTTATTCTTTCCTTGATTTAATAATTCAGTACCAAGAGACAACTTCTCAAGTTCTGAGAGGGTGACTGTCTTTACCAATTAGATGGCAGAATGTCTGCATTTATAATTAAAAACATAATTGGAGCCATTTTGTTACTTCATTCCAATATATTTTCTTTAAAATTCATAAAACATTATTTTATTGTTCTTAAGATATTTCTGCATACAAACAAATAACATTATTCAGACCAAGCAGGTTATTTTCAGGAATATATATGTACATACATATACATACAGGCATGCAATATAAAAGTAGGCTATGCTTCTGAAGGAGAGCAGGGAGGTTTATGAGATGGTTTGGATAGAGAAAGGAGAAGGGGAAAATGTTGTAATTATATTATAATCACAAAATTACAAAAGTAAAAAAAGATATTTATCCAGCAAGTTGAAAAGGGAAGAATATGTAAAATAAGCTAATGTAGCCTAATCCTTTCCTCCACTTATCCCTCCTACATGAGTATGGCACAGTATTGGGTTTTATATAAGATGTTTATAAAAACTATCCAAGCTATAATTACATGCCAATTTTTACATAGAAGAAACTCAATGGGTTGCTTCCAAGAAACTACAATAGTTCTCTAAGCCCTAATTTTAGCTTCTCTGACATCCATATTACAAAACCTTCCATCAACAGCTGGAAGCTTTAGGCACACTAGGAAGCATGAACACAAACCCCAGCATGCTCCCACCCTTCTGCTTTCACGCTACCGAGCTTAACCAGGCGCACTGTAGCTGCCCAAATCACAAAGCACTCATACAATCTGAGACTTTTTGCAACCATATATTTTAAAAGTCTCATCCAGCCCTGAAAGGCAAATGCTATCATTCAAGTTCTAATTACATGCTACCTAGGTTCTACAGACTAGGGGAAAAAAGAATACTATACTTCCTAAATATATTTTTTGACCACAAGCAATTTTCTTAATAAATGCCCAAATAGTTTTTGAATATATGAATATACAACAGCTCAAGTACTGCTCTATTCGAGTTATGTGCTGGCTTCTCTTCATGCTGCTTCTGTTTGATAAATGGGCCAATAAACACCAAGTCAAATAGATTCAAGTAAATAGATTTTCATTGTTATTGGCAGACATATAATTAACTCTGAGAAAAAAGAAACAGAGAATCAATTTATGATTACTTCCTTAGCTCTTTCCATTACTCATTTACATTATAATCTTAATTCTGCTTTAAAATCTTTATACATACACATCTTGGCTCTAATTATAAATCAAATTACCTCAACTACAAGTTTATGAACTATGACCCTCATATGCTAGTTTTATTAGTAAGATATGATTATATTATTACCCGTGTATATGAGCTGATTAAAAAGCAATGGACATTTATGAGTCTATATTAATTAGTAATTTCAATGAATGCTTTTAAACAATATTAGAGATTTGCTGTGTTTTCTCTAGCACAAACAATTAAATAGACATTTTCTGTAAGTATATGTACATATCAACACCACATTTCTATTCTCAGGTAAAATAGGTAGCTAACAAAGAAAGTATCACAAAGAATAATAATTTGTCTTACAAAGAAAACATTACAAAGAAAAAAACATTTCATTTAAAATAAAACATTACTATCTGATATCAGGTCAGTATCTTCACCAATCCCAGAAAAATGCACTTTATACAAAAACTTACACAAGTGACCTTTAAAAAATATTGCGCAGGCCGGGCAATGGTGGTGAACACCTTTAATCCCAGTACTCGGGAGGCAGAGGCAGGCGGATCTCTGTGAGTTCGAGGCCAGCCTGGGCTACTAAGTGAGTTCCAGGAAAGGCGCAAAGCTACACAGAGAAACCCTGTCTCGGGGAAGAAAAAAAAAGACAGTTTCATCATGACACTGCTCACCTGTTGCCCACCCCACCAGCACTGTCACCAGGGCTACTTTCTCTTTTACTACAGGAAAAGTAAGAGCTAGGGATCAATGAAGAATAGCCCCAAATTGTGTTTTAAAAGACGCCAGTCTCTTCCAGTTGAAAAGGGAAGAAATGAAAGGCTGGTCGGTGGGTACCCATAGTTAGGAGGAATAAATGCTGGTATTCTACTATATTCTACCATTCAAGGTGACTATAGCTAATAACATACACTAAAAACTTCAAATATATGTAATATTTTCACCGCAAAGAGAGGATAAGTGTTGGCACAGATACATTAACCTGGACTTGAGCACTATAAAATGTATTAAAAAAAACACATGGAACCCATAAAAATGCACAAGTTTTACTTGTCAAATTAAGACAGCTCCTCCCTTGTTATGTATCACACTCTTGGTAATAAACACACTCACATACAATGTTTGCTAAACAACAAACACAAGGAGAACAAGGTGGATAAGAAAAGAAAAATCTAAGTATGTTCCTCTCAAAGCAACAGGGGCTGCAAACACGAGTATGTGTTGATATTTAGTAAAGGGATTTTACATAGCTGTCCAGGGAGGGCTTTATGATGTATGAGCAAGATGGGGAAAGAAGAATGGACGCTCACTGGGTGGTGAAGGCTCCAGAATTATTTTATGCACAGAAAACTGAAAATTCTTCACAATTATAAGCTAAATGAAGAGTAATAATTTATAAATTTATAATTTATATTTCGTTTACATATAAATTTATATTTAATATGTAATAAAATAAAAATTTTATAGGCAAAAAAATAGAGTAAGTGAACAGATTACCTATCACAGTGCTTGCTTAGTTCATCGCTGGGTGTTGAAACACTATTCTTGGCCGCCTGTGTCCTTCTACCCAGGGGAGGCCTCCCGTGTGGTCTCGCCATCTTCACTCTCGGTCCCCATCTTCGTGATCAGGGCAAAGAGCCCCCAAAGCACTTTCCCTGCCCCTCTCCGGTCAAACCCAGCAACATGTTCCTCCTACTGCACACATCAGCCCCCTGCTGGCGTCCGGGGTCCTCCCTCAACGCGCCGGGGCAGTTCTGCACCTCCCTTTGCTACAAAAGGTTTCTTCTACTACATCTCTGTGCTCCTCCAAAATCCTACCCATAGTTCACAATCTTTCTCGAAGCTATCAGATTCCCTTGGTTCTATTTTTTTAAAACCCAGAACTTTACACATGCAGCAGAAGAGCGGAATGAGAGAGAGAAAAGCATTCTTTTAGATGAAACATGCCCAAAAATGTGGTAGTGAACTGAAAAGCAGAGAGTCAAGACTCACTGAAAGACACATACAATCCATGACATCCACACAGCACACTTAAATTAAGCATTTAAACGTTCTATGCTGCACTAACTACTTATCGAACAATTATTCTTTCAATGACATTGTGTTCTCTTATACATCCCACAAAAGAGACGATGAATTCGTTATTTAAGGCTAGCTTCCTTGGAGCCACTTCCTACTAAAAACTAAAGATATCACCGGATTCAGAACTTTAAATATTAGACAAGACAGAACTACAGTATATAATTCTTGAGTTTCCTAGTTGAAGGATAAGTAGTTAACAGTAAAATTTTCCCCAAAGCCAAGTTCAGATACCTTCTCAAGCAATGCATCAGTACCTTAGATTCCAACTTGACTTTCTCTTCGTTCAGATCCTCTGTTGCTTTCTTAATTTCCCCGCGACACCGGGTAATTTCTGACCTCACTGTAACACACGAAGTCTTTACTCACGGTCATCCTGAGTGTCAAGTCTCCATCTCGGAGGCAGTTAGCGCGACCCTCCAACCCTCTCTCCCTCAGGGACCTGCCCTCCCCTGCCTTCTCGGGTCCAGGAGACAAAGGCCCCCAGGGCAGGACCGCCTGACCTTCCCGCAGCTCCCTGCGGCTCTCCTCGGCCTGGTGCTCTGTGAAGAGGATGTGCTGGAACAACGACTCCAGGCTCATCTCGGCGAGGGCGCAGCTCCCAGGGAAAGCCTGGGGCAGCAGCCCCCCCTCGCCAGCACCCTCACCTCTCAAGAAAGAGAGGCTCACGGTCAGGGGGTCGGAACGTTCCCTCAGGTATGCCCAGGAGAAGGCCTCGGCTAGTCTCGCGAGAACTCAACTACCGGAACCCGGTGGGGCCATTCTGGGCTCCAAGGTTTGGGCCATTTCTAGGGTTGGGATGGCCAGTGTCCAAGACACAGTATCGTAAAGTGCAAAGTACCCATGATTCTAAATACAAACTTTTGCAAAGTCTTATCCTTGGAGGCTAGCAAAGACTCCTGAGATTCTGCCTTAATCATTCCTTTGTAATCAGGGCATATCTTTTTTGTCTCCTCCGAAATTAATCATTCATTGCCTTTTGTAATCAAGCCTTGGTAATATTAACACTTCAATATCTGCACAATGTGTGTCAGAGACCAAAGTGGTTGCTAATTAAAGCTTAAATGTGAAAGGCACCTTTGGGGCTTTTGCATGAGTTTGTTTTTTTTTTATTAAAAAAATATTTTCGGTTTTGGTAGGTCAAAATATTGATATTGTAATAAACATTTGACTTTATTCAGAATATAAAATTGACACTGGCTAAACTTTTTAAAAATAACTTCTAGTTTGAATGTGCTTAAAATTAAGTAAAATAAGGTAAGTGCAAATTTTGTCACATACAATAGTCTTAATTAATAGCCCATAATGCCTTAATATAATCAGTTATAAATTTTAACCTATTCTAAATTTCTACCTTAATTTTCATTAAGTCGTGTCTACATAAAATTTAATATTTAAATTAACAGAATACACACTGAAAACTATAATGAAGTGAAAAAGAATTACTCAGCTATTCAGAAGCAAATATTGATGAAAAATTTCCCAGTAATTTTAGGTAACCCTTCATGCCAAACATTCTTTATTTACAACCTTGAAGTCTCATGAATAAGGAGTAACAATGTTATTTTGTTGCCTATGTAATATTCAACTGCATAACAATCACTATATAATTATATAATATAATAATAAGTACTATTTATCTGCTAAGCGCTCTATTCCTGAGCATCCTAAGTCTGTTTCAGATGACTTTGTCATTCCTTTTCTAATATAGTTACGGAGACAGACAAAATATTCCAATAAAAAATTACTCCAATGAACTATTTAGTTCAGTCACCAACTGAAATCTTGAGGTGTATCAATTCTTTTAACCAAGACATGCAACCTGTTTTTGTTAATTAAAGGACTGAGGTAGTGAGACCTAAGTAACTTGTCTACAGTCATGTGTAAGACGAATTGCTAAACAGTCATATTAATAAAAACCTGGAGCCATATACTGGGGTGAAAAACTGAGAGATCAGAGGATTAGGACAAGCCACAGACAAACTCACTTCACTGACACCGCAGTCTCCAGAGAGACCTACTTCCTGTACACCCACGCCTATATGCCTTTCTGTTCTGCCATCTCACTTCCTCTCTCCACCCAGCTTTATCACTTCCTGTCTGTCTGTACAGACCTCCAGACCTTTATGGTTAACTAGTCTGTTCCCAGTGTGGCCTTGAATTCACAAAGATCCAAACAGATCTCTGCCTCCCAAGTGATAGGATTAAAGGCGTGTGCTACCACTGCCTGACTTCTATGTTTGCTATAGTGGTTGGCTTTTTCCTCTGATCCTCAGATAAACTTTATTGGAGTACACAAAGAAAATATCACCACAGTCATGTGTGATTGGGATTCAAATCCTATGCCTCAGGAAGAGGCGTACTTTGTACATGAAAGTATCTGAAACCAAGAAATTGGGGGTTGAGAGCCATGAATTCAGTTTTGGACTCAGCTATAATTTTCTTATTGCATCGTAAGCATAATGAACTTACCACTTTATTTATAACTCTTCATGAATATGTTTTGTAACTCATGATCCTCTGTTACATGTGTGTGTGTAGTTTAGCTATATGGAAAGGAGCCAAACTATTCTATCTAGTCAAGGATGGAAGATGACACAGATTATGGTTTGAACCATTTTCTTTGAACACCCACGTGGAGGTTCCTAAACTGTGTCACAGTGACCATCAAAGGAAAGGACTTCTGGAGATAAACCACATTACTAATGGACATTGCTCCCTTCAGAGTTATTTCTTGTGATCTTGCATAGGCGCCATCCTCACAGAAAGGATGGTTTTCAAAAACATGATGCTTTTTAAACATTGCAATTTTATTCGCTTATCTGCACCCATCTTTACACCCCAGAACATTCTAGCACTTCTAAATATTAGTAGAATCTTCTTAGATGTCTTACAACTATAGACACTAGCTGGGTTTTAAATTTTAATTTTGTTTATTGAAGCAAGCATAATTATGTAAGCCTGCAATTCAAATTTTGCCATTTTCATGATAATGAATTGAAGTAACATCATATTAAGATACTAAAATCTAACTTTATTCATATGTTTTGTATAGTATTGAGACTATTTTCTCTTACAGCAATGTATGCTGACTGCATCGCATAACATACAGAGCAAGGTTGACATTATTTAAATTTATGCCAAATAAAAATGGTATATGACATGATAAAACTTTGTGGGCATACAGTTTTCTAAAAATGTATCTTCTGAGTCTAAAAATGGGAAATGATTCATTCAACAATTGTTTAATGAGTTTCTGCTTTTCATTCAACATTCATTCGACAAATATTATTGAACATCTCCTATGTGCCATGCTAGAGAAGCAACCATAAGATTTAATAAAAACAGAGCTACATAAAAAAACCATTTTTCTTCCCCTGGATAATTCTAACCTCATTGGAGAATTATTATATTTCTCAGCATTTTGGCAGCAGGATAAACAACTGCTTTCAGATGCTTCAACAGATGTGCTTCAGAAAGAAAGTCAATTATTTGCATTATGACACCCACGTGTGATTCCCAGACCTAAACTTTCCATCTGTGCACGTCTCACGGAATTGCCTACCTATGGAACACAAGTGAAGATCATTCATTGTGTCTCACCCTCTGTATCCGCTTGTGATCACTTAGCACCTGGGCTGTGCAGACATCAATAATTGTTTTGCTAGAAGGCCTTATATAAGGCTCTATTGCTCCCGTGATTTAAAATGCATTTCTTCTCTTTTCTTAGATTGATGACTTTCCTAAGTTCTAACCCAGGCTTGCAAATACCCACTAGCCCAGGGCATATATATTGCAATGAAAGGAGGAAAAGTAATTCATTTAGTTTATGTTTTTCTTAGGGCATCTACCATAAAGAAAAAAATATTGTGGGTTCAACCAAGTTTAACAACCATTTATTGAATATCTACTAAGTTTGGAATTCTCTCCTGAGTATTAAGAAGGCTACAAAGTTGGAAAGATACCAGCCCTGCCCTCCTGGAGGTCACAGTCTATCCAGTGGGGCAGAGGTTACACAAATAACTTCAGAATAGTGCTGTATAATATTTTCATATCTGTGAAATCTTTTAAAATTTGGTAGATGTGAGAGAATATGTCCGATATAGACCATCTAGGAAAACTTGCCAGTAGAAGTAAATGAAAATCAGACTTTTAATAGAAAAGAAGGGAAAAACAGCAGAAAGTCATATGGGGCCAATATTAAGTATTTCACATTTTCATGTATATGATATGGATTCATTTAATGCTTCCAGCAGGTGAGTGGAATATCCACATTGGTCTGCAGAGTAAATGGAATGCACTGGGTTAGAAGCACTAAGAGAACAAGACTACTAGTTTGCTTGTTGAATACTGAGTAGCATGCTATCTTAGTCCATCTGGGCTACTGTCACAAAGTCCCATAAACTGGGTAGCTTAGAAACACTGCAAATCTATTTCTGACCATTTTAGAAGCAGTGAAATTCAACATTAAGGTGTCTGTACATTCAGTGTGGGCTTGTTTCCTAGTTCATAGACGCTTACCATCTTCACTGTCATAGGGTAGGCGGGACTGGTTAGCACCTCGCAGCCTTCTCCGTAGGAACACAAATTTCAGTCATGTGAACCCTGACCTCACCGTCTAAGTGGTTCATCAAAGCACCACATCTGGCAGCACCAGCTTAGGAGTTAAGATCAGACAAGTGAAGTGGGGAGAGAGATGCAAACATTCACACCACAGTGCTCACTGTGTGCAGCCACCACGGAAATCACTGATATGAATAAATCATCATAATCAACTCAATAACCCGATGGGAACAGTTCTGTGTTGTTTGGACCCCTGGGTGGAGAGAGCTGGGTAACTCTTCCACAGTCCAGGAGCAGGAAGTAGCAGAGTCATGATGTGCATCTCCATCATCTTTGAGCTTCTTTGGTCTCTGAAACCTCAAGGCAGAAGATGTTTCAAGCATCTGTTTCACTCAAAGGTAGACATCTCCAAAATTGCTTATTATCAATTAATACTTATGAAGACAATTTCAGATATATATCCTGTATTTCAATATGAATTAAAATAAAATATGACCAAAGGAAATACAGTTGTGAGTTGAAGTTGATGATGCATGCCTTTAATCCAGTACTCAGGAAGCAGAGTCATGCAGATCTCTGTGAGTTTGAGGTCAGCCATGGTTACAGAGTAAAAAAAAAAAAAAGTTGGTAGCAGGCCTTACCTTTAAAATTTAACCAGTTGTGTATCCGATGTGTGAAGCTAGAAAAGAAATCTCTGTGAAGCACTGCATTAGTTTCTCAGTATTTATATTAGCTTCCTATGCGTTCTGGAACAGCACCACATTAAAGGTTCTGAACAAGAGAACTGTGTTCTGCTATAGCTCAGGGGGCTGCAGATCAGAACAAGTTGGTGTCATTGTGCTGGGACTCTTGGGACATGGATCTCCCATCCCATCCTCTGGTGTCATTTGGAATTCCCTAGGTGTGTGCCTTTCTCTTCCCTCTTTTCTCCTTTGAAGGATACCAGTCATCTTAGGTAAGAAGACTACAGCTCACCAATATGACCTCATCTTAGCTAATCATGCCTGCAAATATCCCAGTTTCAAGAACAGTCACATTCTGCAGTACTGGGGGCAATGACTTCAACACATCTCTGGAGAGGACACTCCATCCAGAACAGACCTGAAAAGTCAAGCTGTAGGAAGCAGTTAGGCTTTCTATGGTTTTGTTTTTGTTTTTTGTTTTCGAATGAAACAGACTTTTCAATATTTAAGTCAAAGCATGTTAGTGGTGTAAAGGGGTTTTAGGAATATATCACACAGGAATTGAGAGATGGCTCAGTGACTAAGAGCATGCACTACTCTTGCAGTGGACATGAGTTTGGTTCCTAGCACCCACACTGGGCAGCTCAGAACCAGCTATAACTCTAGCTGAAAGGAAATCCAACACCCCTGGTTTCCAAGGGCACCTGCACTTGTGTACATGCCCATGCATGGACATACTCATAATTAATTAACAAATAAAAAGAAATCTTTAAAAATAATTTAAAAAGTCTTATACAGTCTTTCCTCCTTCCACCATTTTTTGAAGGGTTCTGTGTAGCCCTGGCTGTCCTGGAACTCACTCTGTAGATCAGGCTGGCCTGGAACTCAGAGATCTGCCTGCTTCTGCCTCTGTGCACAGATTAAAGGCATGCGCCACCACCGCCCTGTGCCATATAGTCCATTTTCAATCACTGATTAAGTGTTTAATGAACAGAAAAAAAACTTTCTTTTTGCCTCTGAAATAGAATGTGTGAAAAATACCACCAGTATTTTAAGAGTCATTAAAGGTCAAAGTCTTTGGGGGGAAAAGAATCTGTGGTGTGACTGAAGAAAGAGACTTCCATGTCATCAGAATCAAGACCTCAACATAGAGACCACAAAAGTGGGTACCTGTTGTCATAAGGGCAGCCTGTCAGGCCCAGAAGACAGAAACACAATGACACTTGGAAATCATATTCTCTGCCACATATAGTTCATTTGTTTATTTAATGAATACGTATTGGGTAGGTACTATACATAAGGCAAACAGGAATGTGCTGTGATAAAGATGACTAAGACAAGGAGTTTTCAATAAGTATGTATCAAGTCATAGTTTCCATGACAACAAAATTTAGTGGTCTGGGACTACATAAATGAATAAAAGAAAAAGAGTTTTTTCTTCTTACTGATTCCTTGTTTAAATTATTAATATAGGACTGGGGGATGGCTCAGAAGGTAAAGGCATTTGCCTCCAAGCCTGATGATGTGAGTTCCATCCCCAGAACTCACATGATAGAAGGAGAAAACTGACTCCTGCAGGCTGTCCTCTGACCTTCACACTCTGGCTGTGGCCTGATCATGTGGGTGTATGTATACACACACAGGCACAGACTCAGACACACACACACACACACACACACACACACAAATAATAGTTTAAAAAATATTAGCATAGTCTTTGCTTATCTAGTATATCCTCACTAAAGAACTGGCTATTTAATTTTTTTTAAGTTTTATTATGTTATTTTTAACTTCCTGAGGGATGGTGTGTCACTGCACACATGTGAATGCCAGAGGACAACTCTGGGCATTGGTTCTCTCCTTTTAGCATGTGGGTCCCAGGAATGAAACTCAGGTCGTCACTCAGCAGTGCCTTAACTGCTGAGCCGTCTCCCTGGTTCTAAACAATTGAGTCTTAATTACTGAGTGAGTCTAAACTTAAACCACATTTTGCACGCTTATCCATGTTGTTATTGCAATTTCTACGAATGATGATTTTTTTTTAATTTTTTTTTTTTCGTGACAGGGTTTCTCTGTGTAGCTTTGCGCCTTTCCTGGAGCTCAGACCAGGCTGGCCTCGAACTCACAGAGATCCGCCTGCCTCTGCCTCCCGAGTGCTGGGATTAAAGGCGTGCGCCACCACTGCCCGGTGATTTTTTTTATTTATTTAAGTGAATAGTGACTATTTGGGAAATTGGGTTAAATTTTAATATTGCTATTATTTTCTCTGACACTGGATCATTTAAAAAATTCAGTATACATATTTACCTATACCTAAATAGATGGGATGAGCTCCAAATTCTATTTACTCTTAAACACTTTGCTAAGTTGCTCATTTATCAGGATAAAATTACATTATGCTTTCAATGCTTAAGCTGACCTTATTGGTCTTAGTACAATAGTATTACATTATATAATCCAAACACTGCCATTATTTTCTTTCCACGATGCTACAGACAGCTCAGAATGTTTTATCATAGTGTACATGGCTCATAAACCTTATCTCTTATTTGACATTGCAGGCTGTTGATAATAGAATATCAAAAACTCTTCGAGAGAGCTAAAGGAAATAATTAGTTCACATTTAAATAAATGAGCACACACACAACCTATCTAAATCTAAGAATATCACAGGTATCTCACAGTTAATTGAGTGGGATGAAAAAAGTAAGTGAAAGGGATTTAATGTCTGAGACATACATGGAAATATTGCAATGTCAGAATGACGGAGGAGATCTGGATCTTCTTCATTTGGCACTTACACATCTGCTTACGAAATGTGTATGGACCTGTGTTTTCAAACCTGTTTGTGAATCTAACCTCTAACTTTACCATTTCAAGGCAGTCTCCAGAGAAGAGCATAAGCCAGCTGAAACCCCACTCAGCTTCATGGTTTAGCCCCCAGTGACTACATTCAAGGACTGTGCTTACAGGATCCAAACACTCATAAAAGAGATTCACGGTGATAATCTCAGAAGGAATTAATAAAGCCTGAGAGAACTTGTCAAAAAAATGTCCTCAAAATGATTTTATTTCGGTAATTGTTGTATTTTAAATGCTTTCATTTTCTTTTGTGATGTCTTTTATCTTACTTAGAGATGCTATTACTCATAAAATATGATATTCTGTCCATGAGGCTGTAACTGTAAATGAAACAATATTCTCATCTAAGCACTGATAAGGAGATTTAAATCCCCTGCTTCAGTGTAAGCCGATTACCACAGAGGTCACAAAACAGGTTTTCACATCCTTCAAGTGCTGCTGTGATATTTTATGTAACTGACCAAACACCTTTTCTTTCTTTTATTCTGTCCCAGAATTTGATTGGCAAACTATTTGGAAGGTTTACAAGATGGACTAGCTTTTGTATGCCTCGAGAAGTGGCATTGTAGCCTTTGGGTGCAGCCGTGAGGACTGACTGAAGGCATCATTCAGCAAATGTTTATTGTGGACCGAGTGTGATAAACTGTGTGGCAAAACAATGAGCAAAAACAATGATCTTTCTACACTAACCAATTCCATGGGACAACAAGAAAGAGGATACACACACTCATTCATTCATTGCAAACACAGTAAATGTAGATGTCGAACATATTGACGTGGGATAGGCACTTGAGGATAACACATTTAACCTCCAACAGTTCTTCAGGCTGGGTAGGCTGCAGAATGGAAAAAAAAAATGCCAGTGGGGTTCATTCACAGAAGGGCTTGACCAAAGGCCCCGGGTTCAATCATACAGAGCCTCAAAAGACAATACAAGGGTTTTGGACGTTATTCAAAATTTGGTGGCAGATTCTAAAGGTTTATTTGGGGAAATGACTGTATTTTAAGATGAAAAAAAAAATCTTCTGCTTCCTAAGTGGGGCAACAGTCTGTCATGATAGACTAGTTGACACACATTGACCTAGGTCCAGGGTTCTCATTGGCTGATAACCAGCTGTGTAGCCCTGAGAAAGTTATTGACTCTCTCTATTCACCTGTTTTCAAAAGGGAATCTGTAAATGAATTTCTAAACAGCCTTATTAAATAAAAAAACATGGAGCCAGATATAAGGGTGAAAACCTGAGAAATCAGGGAAATAGGAAAAGACACAGCTACTCCACAGCTTCCAAAAGCGAGATACTTCCTGTCTACCCATGCTTATATGCTTTGCTGTTCTGCCATCTGATTTGCTCTCTGTCCAGCTACATCACTTCCTCTTCCTGCCCAGCTCTGTCATTTCCTGTCTGTTTGTACAAACTTCCAGACCTCCATGGTTAACTAGTGTTGGAATTTAAGGCATGTGCCACCATACCTGGCGCTGTTCCCAGTGTGGCCTTGAACTCACAGAGATCCAGACAGATCTCTGCCTGCCAAGTGATAGGATTAAAGGCGTGTGCTACCATTGCCTGACTTCTGTGTTTACTTAAAATGGCTGGCTTTTTCCTCTGCTCTCCAGGCAAGCTTTACTAAAGCACAAATAAAATATCACCACATTTCAGCACAAATAAAATATTACCACAGGAATCAAAGATGCAGAGTGAACGAAAGGGGAGCTACAGAAGAGAGGAAGAGGAAGTAGAGACTCAATACTTACAAATGGAAATTTCAAATTGTGATGGACATAGACAAGAACTTATGATTTATTAAAATCATGGCCTTGGCCACCTTAGTTAAAGATGTATCAAGACCTCAGGGAAGAAAAAACAATCAAGATCCAAGCCAGGATTCTCTTTATATCCCTTAAATTTAATTGCATGCAAGCCTGTATATCATAGAAATCCCTTGATATACCTATTATGGCTGTAACACTGTTGAAATATTCACACAAGTATTGTGAATAATCACTGCCTGATCCCTCCAGTGCCAACACCACCACGCATGCTGTCCCACCTCCAGAGCCCTGTAGATCTACCCACAGCTGATCCATAACCAGTCGACAAAACCCACTGAGATCCTTCTTTGTGTCAGTTCTAAGGACCCCACGCCTGCTGCAGGGTGTTGACCTTTTATAGCTGCCCTAACAAATCATCACAAACTTAAATGTACTTACCAAGACAACTGTGCTGTGTGACACTGCAGTCCCTGAAGTCTGACAGGACGTCTGTCCTAGTGAGCAAACGTGCTCACAGTACTCCTGGGGACCTTGGGAGACCACACGTTTTCTTGCTGTGTCCAGTTTGTAAAATCTGCCACACTCATTGGTTTCTGGTTTCTTCTTTGGGGACAGCAAAGTAATCCTTAAAGTTCTCTACTATCCCACAGCTCATGACCCCTTTGCTTTGCATGTGCCCTATAACTCAGCATAACCTCCTCATCCCAAAAGCCTTAATCACATCCTCAAAATCCCTTTGGCTATGTGAAGTATCATCCCTGATGTTTGGGGACTGAGTTATAGATATCTTTGGGGCCATTACTCTCTTTCCATGGTGGTTATATATTTAACCATCACACTTTAGAATATGCAGGAAGATTCTCAGAATGCTCACAAAAATGTGTCACAATCAAAACAGGAGATATGAAATAAAAGACTATGAGCTACACAGAAAAACCTAAAAGTAGACCCGTATCTCAAGAACTTTCTGGAGCACCGAAGACTTTGGATTATCTCCTCCTAGTTAGTAGATATCAATACAAAACAAATTAGGAAAAAGAAAAGATAAAGAGTTGAGGAAAAATAGGGGAAGGTTGTCTATCTCATTGCCAAGGTCCAAATCTCTTGTGGGCTCAGAAGAGGAGTAGGATGGAGGAGGGGCCCTGAGATTGGGAGATCCCCACAGGGAAAAGAAGAGGCTCCATACTGAAGAACAGTGAGGAGGAGATGAGCAGTGGAGGACAATGACAGTCTGAATTCATGCAGCCGTTCAATGCCCATGGGACTGACTGAAGAGGTTTGGGGAAATGTTGAGATAAGTAAGGGATAGCTAATCTAGCGTACTTTATCTTCTCTGAGGAGGCAGGGGCCATCTCTAATGGATCTTTGTATATCAGACAGTGACTTGTGCATAATGAGAGTAAATGTCCAGAAATAAAACCAGAAGATGCAGTCCAGTGCTAACCTGGACCCATGGATCTTAGGCACCCCGCTGACTGCAGCTTCCAGAAGGGTCAGGCAAGCAGCAGGTGCTCAATGTCAACCATTTGGTGTTGAATGAATAAAAAGAAATGGATGCATGTTCACAGTGGAAGAGAACAGTTTTTACTGAAAACAACAGATATTTGGATATCTGTTTCAATAACAAGAAAAGGCTGTAAACCAATACTCTATTCAGTATATTGGCATCTTGATACACCCTATCAAAGCCTAAGTGATAGAATGATCTTAAAAGCCCATATTCAGATCTATAAATAGAGTTGCAAGATGTGTTAAATAAAAATATACCATGTTCCATTAAACTTGAATGTTTGACAAACACCAAATAATTTTTCAGTGTGTATACCAAATATAGCACAGCAATAAATCTTTAAGGTTACATTGCACTTTGGGTAAATTATGACTTTGTAAAGATATCCTATTTTTATAGATGGAATTACTTAAGAAAACAAGGGAAGTATTTCCCCCAGATAAATACGCTCAAAATGGAGCTAGGGAATGGTAGAAACCAATGGTGTTGTACAGGCTTCATTAAGTGCACAGTTTTTTTTTTTTCTGGGTCCCAGGGCCCACAGCGAAAAGTGAAATGTATCTCCTTATGCTTTCTGTGGAGTTGTCACCAAGTAGTAATCAGCAAGGATAAATCAGAAGGGACAGTCAGTGAGATCAGCAAGAGCTGCCATACCCATGCTACCTGACTCACAGCCTTAGAAAAGGCATGGTGTTGCTGTAGATTCATTTGTGCCTGATCCCAAGAATTTTTACTGATTTCTCCCCCCAACCCCCAACAGGCATTTACACACTACCTGCCTGGTAGGCCTGAAAATACCAGATGGTGATTGGGAACAAAGCAGACTCGTTGCCGTGGAAACGAGATACTATCCCAGCTCCATGCCGCCGTCTTTTTTTTTTTTTTTTTTTTTTTTTCCTGGCCTTTCACTGAGGTGTTCTGATAGGAACAAGAACTGATAAAATATACAGTCTCCCCACCCCCAACACACACATACACCCTCACCAACACTGGAATACACCCAGTACTCCCAGGTTCCTAAAACAATGGGAAATTACTTGATTTCCAGCTCCTCCAGTCAGGGTATGAGTGGTAAGACCCTGCTTTGACATCATCTCTTCCCTTAAACAGCAATGATGCATCTGTTCTGTTCCTGAGTTAGACAATCCTTTGTTGCCCCAGCTTTGACATTCCTGGAAGTGCAAAGTAAGTGTATGTAATCACTGCAATGTTTCTGCCTTGAAGGAGAGTGGAGAGTGGCCTCCTCTATTCCCTCAGTTCCCCTCAGGAGCTAGCAGTATGCTGAGCACTCAGGGGGACGGTGATGAGTTCTTGTGGCTTAAGGTCTGATTTTGAAGGATGCAGTTATTGGCCTCAAGCCCTTGCCTCTGCCTTACTTCTTCTGGCAGCTATGGGATCCTCAAGGGAGTATGACTGTTGGGGAGGTCTTCAAGACAGATGGAAAGAGGAGGCCACATTATGTATAAACCAGGTTAGGTCTTAGTGACTTGAAGCCATGCTTAAAGAGTTGTATTTAGCAATGAAGGGGTATTAGAGTTGAAGCATTGGGGACAGTGGTTCCTGCTTCCACAAACTCACAAATGCATTTTGACTTTAAGTAACACACACAAATCCTCTTGTAATTTGAGAGGTCAGAAGTCCAAGATTAGTTTCACTGGGTTGGTCGGAGAGCTCAGGGGTTGAGGACACAGCTCATGGGTAGAGTGCATACATAGCATGTGTGAGGTCCTGGATTTAATCTCCAGTACACAAAGAAATAAAGGAAGATCACAGCATGTGTGAGGTCCTAGGTTTAATCTCCAGTATACAAAGAAATAAAGGAAGATGGAGAAAGGGAGAGGGAAAGGAAAGGAGGGATAGGAAGAGAAGCGGGGGAGGACAGGCATGCAGGTCTGTTTGTTCCTTATGGAACAGAATGTGTCTCTTTCCACTTCACAACCCCATCTATGTTCTCTGGTGCTGTATTTCCAGCCAATAGGATGCTATCTTTTCTTCCACTGTTACTGTATATTCTCTTCCTTGTCTTCCTCTTATAAGAACACTTTGCTCACATTTAGGGTCCTATAAAGTATTTTAGAACAATATCCCCATTCCAGAATGTAGCAGGACTTTCTTGCTGGAATTTCTTTGGACCGCCAGCCCTCAAATAATGACATGAAGACTTATTATTAATTATGATTAATTATTATTATAATTAATTATTAATTAGCTTAGGGTTGTTTCCAACTAGCTCTTATAACTTAAATTAACCTGTTTCCATTAATCTACATTTTGCCATATGGTTCTTTATCTCTCTTCAGTACTGTGTAACCAATTTGCTCCACATCTTGCTGGCAAAATCCGCACCTAGATTCAACCTCTGCCCAGAAATCCCGCCTAACCTCTCTTGCCTACCTATTGACCACTCAGCTTTTTATTAAACCAACCACAGTGATACATATTCACACAGTGTAAACAAATATCTTGTAACACCAGAATCCTTAATCATATCTGCAACTTCCTTTTTGCTGTATAAGATGGTGGGCCACTCATGGATTCCAGGGATTAGAAGGGTATTATGGGAAGCCATTTTTCATCCTATGCTACTTCCCTAAATTATTCTTCTTCTCCTCCTCCTCCTCCTCCTCCTCCTCCTCCTTCTTCTTCTTCTTCTTCTTTTCTTTTTTTTTTCTTTTTTGGTTTTTTGAGACAAGGTTTCTCCATGTAGTTTTGGTTCCTGTCCTGGATCTTGCTCTGTAAGATCAGACTGGCCTGGAACTCACAGAGATCCACCTGGTTCTGCCTCCCAAGTGCTGGGATTAAAGGCGTGTACCACCACCACCACCACCCAGCTCTTCTCTAGATTCTTATGATCTGTAACTGTAAGAATGAAGGTGACCAGGCATTACACCGGATTTAACCTGTTGGAATGTATAGGTAGTCCTGAGGTTCCCTGTTTGTAAGTCTATTGAAAACTCCCTAGGGCTGGAGAGATGGCTCAGTGGTTAAGAGCACTGGCTGCTTTTCCAGAGGTCCTGAGTTCAATTCCCAGCACCCACATGGTGGCTCACAACCATCTGTAATGAGATCTGGTGCCCTCTTCTGGCTTTCAGGCATACATGTAGACAGAACACTGTATATGTAATAAATAAATAAATAAATAAATCTTTAAAAAAAAAACTCTATGCTTGTACAGTAAAGATTTAGAAGTATGGCCAAGGTCAAAGTTAAGAGGTGTGGGAGGTTAAAGTATTTGTCCAGAAGCTTGGAAGGTTGCACCACAGTCAGAGAATCTCAACATTCCCACAGAAGAGGTTTGGCAAAAAACCAGTGACAGAGGCTGTCCATGCTTCCAGCTAATGGTGAAGATCCCCAAATAGTTTGCTAATTCCTCCCTGGCCCTTCAGCCACAGGAAATGTGTTTCTGTGTCTGCCTTCAGTAAATTGCTATTTCTTCTCACTGTCTGCCTCGGAGCATCCCTTGCCTTTGCAGATGCTTCTGTGTGGCTCCCACAGTCCTGGAAGTTGCCCATTTCTCTACTTCAAGAAAAATGGCTGTGGCAAAGAGGGGAAAACCCATACAGTATCTTTAGAAAAACTGTAAATATTTCATCGTTTCTTACTAAACATACATTATTAACTCTGTAATGTAAATATTTTATGGCCAGCAACTGGCAATTTTGGAATATATTGGTATGTTTGGAGAATTGTGGTTCAGTTAAAAACCCTACCCTGTACACCCAGCTCATATTTAAGTTACACAACTCTTTAAAAAGCATTTAACTCTCAGAATTAAGGGACTAATCAAATCTACTTTTTTCAAAATAGCCTTAAGGACCAAATTCAAGACCTGAGACAGCACATGTGTGTGAAAAGAGAAAGTTTAGGATGCTATAATAGCTCAGAGCTTTGTCTTTAGATGGATGGCAGCGCAAAAGAGTTATAAACACTCAAGTGGGTCTGTTTCATCCAGGGCACGGAAGGGGCAGGTACACCCACAGTGGCTCATAAGAATACCAGAATCCATTGGGAGTACAATCTGAGTTTCATCACACACAAAAAGGCAGAGGAAAAAATCTTCCCCACTTTAGGGTAAGTATTTCGTATTGTGCACTGGAAGAGAAAACCCTTTCAATAAATAAAATGGTTCCATACCAGAACGTTTTAACTAGGTTTTCAGATACAGACCGAAATTGTTTGGAGACTTTTTTTTCTGTTTTAATTCCAGTGACTCTTCAATATAGAGGTCATAGAAGCTGCCATCATTCTAAATTACAGCCCATTTCAGAGGTTGGCTGTAATCCAGGAGGTTGCATTATTCCAAATTGCCTGTCAAAAACTGTCAAAACACTGCCATTATCAAAAAGCAGTCCTTTAAATAATTTTCTCACTTTTTTCCCTGAAACTTACCAGCATTGAGCCGTGATAGCGTCCCTTACAGGCACAGTGAATGAAAGCCTTTCAAATGAGAAGTAGAAAAAAGGGAAAAATTCTAGGCACACAACAGTAATATACAAAATTCTAGGCAGAAAATTAAGTCCAATCCATAGATTCTGTTTTTCCCTGAAGCAATAACCATTGCTAATCTACATGTGGAGCCGTAGCCAAAGAACGTGGAAACCGTGATTATAAACAGTATGGCTTCTCGGTGCTTAAAATCTCAGAAACAGGCACTAGAGAAGGTGGCTTGGTTGGCAAAGCGCTCACCTTGCAGGCAAAAGGACAAGTCTCTAGAGCCCCAGGCAGAGTGGCTCATGCCTGCAAACCCTGCCCTGGAGAGGCAGACAGGTAGGTTCCTGGGGTTCGCTGGCTGGCCTGATTTACTTGATGAGGTCCAGGATAGTAAGAGAAATATGTCAAAAAATAAAAGTGAGCAGCTCCTGAGAAATAGCAGCTGGGTTGTCTTCTTGTCTTGACTTGCACCTGAGCACACACACTGAAGCCACACATACATGAACATGTAACAACATGCACACATATGTGCAAAGACTTCAACAGCTAGTGGCCCTCTTCACAGCTTCATTTCTGCCCTCTTGTTCAGTGTCCAATTCATAATGAAAATAGTGTTTTATGAATTATTGGAGTCTCTTCCTTTCTATTCATAATTGATAATTATCTTATTTATCAAAGGCTTTCCCACAGAGTTGAACCCTAATCCCATAGTCCATAACCCTAGCCTTTTTAATATATATTTGACAAATAAAAATAGTGTATATGTAATGGGAACAACATGATGGTTTACGTGTGTACATATTATAAAATGATTACCACAAAGAGCTAATTAATAAAGCTATCACACCATTTTTCCCCTTTCTTGTGCTAAGAAGACTTGAAACTACCTTCTCAACATGGAAGTACATGATGTGGCATTATTAACTACAGTCAGAGAGCTATAAATCAGATGTCCAGAACTTACATGTCCTGGATAACTGATACTTTTACTCTTTGACCAACAGCTCCGGTTTTCACACTCCTCACCCCTCCAACAACCATTCTACCTCTGTTTTCCCACTGTTTTGGAGTCTGCACGTAAGTGATGTAGTATTTGTCCTTCTGCGTCAGCCTTGTTTCACTCATAATTTCCTCCAGGTTCCTGAATATTGACACAATGGTTATTCGTTTCTCTCTCACCGTGAACTGGGGCACACAGGTAAGGCTAGGCTGGCTGGCCAGCAAGCCCCAGAGCTCCTCCTGTCTCTACCTCGCCACCATGCCCAACATTCCCATGTAGTTCTGGTGGTTGAACCTGGATCCTCATGATTCTGTGGCATTGGCTTTATCAGCAAAGCTGGCTCCCCTGGCTCTGTTCCTGTATCTTAATGACTGTGAATAATGTTGCAATGAACACATTGAAAATTGATGTAGCCATTGTGGAAAGCAGTATGGCCATTCTTCAAGAAATTAAGAATGTAAGTACAGATGTTCAGCCACTTCTGGAATATCCAAAAGGAAGCATCTCCTCTAACAGATGACCTCACTCCTTGTTCTCTTTTATAAACGTGATCCTGCTCTTTAACTTGGAAACCCCTCCTTCATCGGTCTCTTTCACTTAGGACTCAACTCCAGAATTCTACCACTGTGTTAGAAAAACCTCCCCTGTAACACAGACGTCCCGCCTGCCTACATCTTATTCGGTACTGAACCTGATGTTAAGACTTCTGTTCTAACAAAGAATTTCAGCAACCACTCCACTGAAGACCATGTATCTTTCAAACAGTGTGAGATGACAAAATATTTTAGAGAGACTGCACTTATTTTGAGACATTACAATTCAAGCAACGAATTAGGAAATCAGGAGAGTAATTCAGTCCTACAATGGCTGTGACAGTCTTATTTGTCAACAACTCGTTTTCAGAAGAAAATGGAACTCAAAATGCACAGCTTCCAAGTTCAGACAAAGAGACACACAGAAATAGTTCTTCACACAATCAGTAGTATATTACAGGAAAAATGCAATGTGCAGGTGAATTCCTCTAACGGAAAGACAATGCTTTGAACAAATGTAGCATAAAGATATTTCCAAATGAATGTGCAGTTTCTGAGGATGCCAGTAATATATGTAACGGTGCTTGATCTCATTAGCAAGCAGCTCAAACTCTTCAGCTACCATAAAACACAAATCACAATCAGCACATTCTCCAGAGCCGTATATCTGCCTGACTCAACTTCTGCTCTGCAGTTAACAATTTTGTTTTATTCCATACAAAAAAGTTCTCATCATCTCTAAATTATGCAAGAAGGGCTCCAAAAAGTTCACACTCTTGTCTAGTTTTCACATTGCATGTTGGTATATGTTCTACCACAGTCTCTAGAGCTTGGGAAATGTGCCTTTAAAAATCACTGACAAGCTATAATTAACTCATTACAATGAAGACAACCCCAAGACCTTCCTGTAGAGGACATAGAATTCCAGGAAGCCTCCCCCAGACAACACGTGAGGGAGTGAGTTTGGTGCTTTATCATCCTGCGGTTTAAGACATGTCAGCCTAAGGTACCTGAACTTTAGAAAGATTATGTCTTTAAAGAAGTGCTTTTGGGGCTGTAACCTGAGGAACTCATTCAGCTTCAAGGTTTTCCCATGCCTTCTTTGTAAAACACAAGGATAATTCCATGCAGAAATCAGGTAGGAAACTGCATCATCTCAGCACCTCTGGGAGGCATGCGATGTGCATTGGCTTATTAAAAGTTCTGAAATGTTGCAGCAGCAACGAAATCTGGTTCATTTAATTTAATACTATGTTCCCAGTTTATTAGGCCAAGAAGCCCTTTCCATTTATGAGGTGTATTTAACTATGTTAGCATCAACAATGTTCAGCAAAATACAATTTATGGCTTAAACCCTAGTATAGATTTCTGTTTAAGCAGCTATGGAGCTCGTGGTAACACACCAGTTTCCCTTCAGCCAAGAGCACCGAAGGGTGTGATCCTGGTCTAGATTAGCATTCTGAGAAACTGAGGGTCATTTTGGGGGACAGAGTACGAGTGTCTTATTTATAGATCAAAAAATTGAGGCTTTGGTGTGCAGAGTGACAATGTTGGTCATAGACTCAAAAGTCCCTGCTGTTTTTTCTTTTCTTTTTTTTTTTTTTCCCCCGAGACAGGGTTTCTCTGTGTAGCTTTGAAGCCTGTCCTGGAACTCACTCTGTAGACCAAGCTGACCTCGAACTCACAGTGATCCACCTGCCTCTGCCTCCTGAGTGCTGGAATTAAAGGCATGCACCACCACTGCCCAGTTTGATTTTTTTTTTAATTTAAGAAGAAAGTATACAGTTCCTTTGTTCATTGGAAAAAGTTATATGAAAACTCAGGGTAGGCAGAGCCAAAGACCATAGGAAAATTTGACTCAAGAAATCAGTATTTAATTATGGAATAAGTGTGTAAGAGGAATGGATTTTTGCTTATTGTGCATAAGCCTGTTTGCTTGGTTGCACAAAGTCTAATATCTAGTATGGTTTTCTGTTTATTTTTTTAAAATACTATCCTCTCACTTTTCACAATAGTGGAAATTATGGTATAGTCTATTATTCCAGATTAAAACTGCTCTTTTTCTAGACTTCTATGCCTAGGTGTTGTTCAGAATGAGGGAAGCAGAAGGACTGCATTCCGTTCAGCTCTCACAGTGATTGTGGTCAGCGACCACTGGGAGGCACAGATACAGCTGAAAGTACATTTAAATGGCAGGAGAGTGGGGCAATCATGTGAATTGTCTCTCATATAACAGCAGGTGAAATCCTTCCTCCCAAACATTTATTTTTAATTTTATATCTAAATTAATATTGAAATATTTAACTATAAAAATAAGGTACAATAAAACTTAGTCACTATGCAGATGACCAAAAATTCTGTCCTGACTCCTGTTTCCACATAGATTCTTATTTTGAAGAATATTTTAGCTCCTTCGTAAAAAAAAAAAAATCAGTTTTAAAGTCAAGATCCCAACAGGCAGGTGTATATTTTAAAGAGACTCAATGCTGAATTATGTATCTTCTTAAATATGACCTGAAGAGAACATTTATATTACATTTTAATCATAGTAACTCAGAGCATATCAATTGGTTTTCTAATACCAAATGGTCAGCCCTGAAAACACACATACAAGTAACATTATACATATTGATCAGTTTGTTATTATGTATTTAGGAAACTATATATGTGTGTGTGCATGTGCACATATAAACATATACATACATGTATTAGCAACAATTAATGAAAAAAGAAGTCATGAATTTGAAAGAGACCAACTAGGGGTACATGGGAGGCTTTGAAAGGAGGAAAGGGAAGAAGTAAATGATGTGATTATATTATACTCTCAAATATTAAAAGAACTAATTTTTTAAAAAGTGCTCACTTCAAAAACCCAGGATAGCCAGAAGAATCCTGTACAATAAAACAACCTCTGGAGGCATCATGATCCCTGACCTCAAGCTCTACTATAGAGCTACAGTAATAAAAACAGCTTGGTACTGGCTTAAAAACCGACATGTAGACCAATGGAATCGAACTGAAGACCCTGACATTAATCCGCACAACTATGAACATACAATTTTTGACAAAAAAGTCAAAACTGTACAATGGAAAAAAGAAAGCATCCTCAACAAATGGTGCTGGCATAACTGGATATCAACGTGTAGAAGGCTGCAAATAGATCCATATCTGTCACTGTGCACAAAACTTAAGTCCAAGTGGATCAAAGATCTCAACATACATCCAGTTACTCTGAACCTGATAGAAGAGAAAGTAGGAAGTAGTCTTGAATGCATTGGCACAGGAGATCGCTTCCTAAATATAACACCAGTAGCATAGACACTGAGAGAAACAGTCAATCAATGGGACCTCTTGAAACTGAAAAGCTTTTGTAGCGCAAAGGATACGGTCAACAAGACAAAGCGACAGCCTACAGAATGGGAAAAGGTCTTCACCAAACCCACATCTGACAGAGGGCTGATATCCAGAATATATAAAGAACTCAAGAAATTAGACATCAAAATGCCCAACAGTCCAATTAAGAAATGGGCTATAGAACTAAACAGAGAATTCTCAACAGAGGAAGCTCAAATGGCTGAAAGACATTTAAGAAATTGCTCAACATCCCTAATCATCGGGGAAATGCAAATCAAAACGACTCTCAGATACCACCTTACACCTGTCAGAATGGCTAAGAGCAAAAACACTGAAGATAGCGTATGCTGGAGAGGATGTGGAGCTAGGGGAACTCTCCTCCACTGCTGGTGGGAATGCAAGCTTGTACAACCACTTTGGAAATCAATATGGTGCTTTCTTAGAAAATTGGGAATCAATCTCCCCCAAGACCCAGCTATACCAGTCTTGGGCATATACTCAAGGAATGCTCAATCATACCACAAGGGCACTTGCTCAGCTATGTTCATATCAGCATTGTTTGTAATAGCCAAAACCTGGAAACAACCTAGATGCCCTTCAACTGAAGAATGGATAAAGAAAATGTGGTACATATACACAATGGAATACTACTCAGCAGACAAAAACAATGACATCATGAGGTTTGCAGGCAAATGGATGGATCTAGAAAAAATCATCCTGAGTAAGGTAACCCAGACTCAAAAAGACAAACATGGTATGTACTCACTCATAGGAGGATACTAGATGTAAAACAAAGATGACTAGACTGCTACTCACAACTCTAGGGAGGCTACCTAGAAAACAGGACCCCAAGAAAGACACAGGGATTGCCCAATGACAGAGAAATGGATGAGATCTACATAAACAACCTGGATGTGAGTGGGGGTAATGAAGGGCAAGGGCCGAGGGAAAGAGAGCTTAGGGGAGCAGGAGATCCCAGCTGGATCAAGAACAGAGAGGGAGAACAAGGAATAAGAGACCATGATAAATGAAGACCACATGAGAATAGGAAGAAGCAAAGTGCTAGAGAGGTCCACAGAAATCCACAAAGATACCTCCACAACAGACTACTGGCAATGGTCGAGAGAAAGCCCGAACTGACCTACTCTGGTGATAGGATGGCCAAACACCCTAATTGTCATGCTAGAAACCTCATCCAACGACTGAGGGAACCGGATGCAGAGATCCATGGCCAGGCCCCAAGTAGAGCTCCAGGAGTCCAATTGGCAAGAAAGAGGAGGGTTTGTATGAGCGAGAATTGTTGAGACCAAGATTGGAAAAAGCACAGGGACAAATAGCCAAACGAATGGAAACACATGAACTATGAACCAATGGCTGAGGAGCCCCCAACTGGATCAGACCCTCTGGATAAGTGAGACAGTTGATTAGCTTGATATGTTTGGGAGGCCCTCAGGCAGTGGGACCGGGTCCTGTGCTCAGTGCATGAGCTGACTGTTTGGAACCTGGGGCTTATGCAAGGACACTTAGCTCAGCCTGGGATGAGGGGACTGAACCTGCCCGGACTGAATCTACCAGGTTGAGCTGAATCCCCAGGGGAGTCTTTGCCCTGGAGGAGATGGGCATCGGGGGTAGGCTGGGGGGAAGGTGGGAGGGGCGGGGGGGGGGAGAACAAGGGAATCTGTGGCTGATATGTAAAATTAAATTAAATTATAAAATAAAATACAAAAGAAAAAAGAAAAAAAGTGCTCACTTCAGCAGCACATACACTAAAACTGAAATGATAAGAGAAGATGAGCATAGCCCCTGTGCAAGGATGACATGGTATATTTGAAATGTATTTTAAGATAACAGATATTCTAGAGCAGGGGAAAGTAGCTCAGTTGGTAAGTTTCCTAGCATGCACTTAGCCCTGGGTTCAATCCTTAGTACCACAAAAGCTGGACGTGGTGAGATATGTCTTTAACCTCAGGACTTACAAAGTAGAGGTGGAAGGGTCAGTAGTTCAAGCTCATCTTTGCCCACCATGGTGGTCTGAATGAGAAGGCCTCCCATAGGCTCACATATTTGAATGCTTGCTCCCTGGTTAGTGGACCGTTTGGGAAAGATTAGGAGGTGTGGCCTGGTTGGAGGGGGTGTAGATGTAACTAACCGTCTTATTAAATAAGAAACACAGAGCCAAGGTAAAGATAAAAACCCAGAGGTCAGAGTTAGGAGCTTACCCGCGTGCTGCTGGCTAGCTTCTTCTGCCAAGAAACCTCTCCGAAAAAAGGAGCTACTTCCTGTGCGTTTAATCTTATAAAGAGTTCTGGTTCTTCCTTCTCATTGGTTGTAAACCCAACTACGTGGCTGTCTCATCACTGCCTGTAACTACGTGACTGCCTCGTCAGGGCCTGTCTGTGCAGACCTCCAAGTCTTCTATGGTTGGTATTGAGATCAAAGGGCGTGTGTCTCCAATACTGACTGTATCCTTGAACACACAGAGATCTACCTAGTTCTGCTTGCTGAGTACTGGGATTAAAGGCGTGCACCACCACGCCCGGCTCTCGCTATGGCTTGCTAACAACTGACCTCTGGGCAACTTTATTTATTAACATACAAATAAAATCACATTTCAGTACAAATAGAATACCACTATAAGGGGGTGTGTCACTAAGGGTGAGCTTTGAGGTTTTAAAAGCCTGTGACAGGCCCTGTCTCACTTTCTTTCTGCCTCCATCTTGTGGATCAGATGTGAGCTCTCAGCTACTGCTCCAAGCCATGCCTGTCACCCCTGCCTGTTGCTGTGCTCCCTGCTATGATGGTCATAGACTCACCCTCTGAAACTGTGAGCAAAACCCCAGTTAAATGCTTTCTTTTATAAGCTGCTTTGGTTGTGGTGTTTTATCACAGCAACATTAACCCTACCTAAGACAGAAGTTGGTACCAAGCAGTGGAGTATTGCTGTGACAGACCTGATTGCTGTGGGATGGTCTGTATGTCAAATTGCTCTGATTGGTCAATAAATAAAACACTGATTGGTCAGTGGCTAGGCAGGAAGTATAGGCGGGACTAACAGAGAGGAGAATTGAGAGAACAGGAAGGTGGGAGGAGACACTGCCAGCTGTCATGACAAACAGCATGTAAAGATGCCAGTAAGCCACAAGCCACACAGCAAGGTATAGATTTATGGAAATGGATTAATTTAAGATATAAGAACAGTTAGCAAGAAGCCTGCCATGGCCATACAGTTTATAAGCAATATAAGTCTCTGTGTTTACTTGGTTGGGTCTCAGTGGTTGTGGGACTGGCGGGTGAGAAAGATTTGTCCTGACTGTGGGGCCAGGCAGGAAAGCTCTAGCTACACCTGACCTTGCTGTTGTTTGGAGAAATATGGAAGACTTTGGGTGTTTGGACTAGAAAAGTAGTTAAATGTAGTAAGTTGGGCT
>CABHPQ010169273.1:0-49577 GCA_902168405.1 Peromyscus aztecus
GCCAATTGATTTTTTATAGTGCCTTTGTTTGCTCAACCAATTCAGGGGATTGAGGATTGTAAGACTTGGAAATATTGTATAATAGGCCCAATTTTGCAGATAGATTTAAACACTTGTCCAGTGAAATGAGTTCTCTGATCACAATGCAATTCAGCAGGAATGCCCAAAGTAAGAGTAATTCTTTCTAATGGTTTTCCCCTCTGTAGCAAGGCAGTAATTTTTCAGCAAACAAAAGCTTCAAACTAGCAGGTAAACATTCAAACTAGCACTGAGCAATAATCATATCCTTGTGTTGGAGATATTTGGATAAAGCACAGTTGCCAGTTTTCAAACAGCCCTTATGTCCCATGAAGTAGCTTACCAGGACAGTATTTGGAGGCAAATAGGACATCTTGAATATGCTTTATGAGGTATTGTTTGGGAGGGTTTCCACAATTATTGTTTACTCACAGAGATCATTTTTTCTAGTGTCTAATGAGTTAAATTATGTATGTATTCCAGAAGAAGCAATTGGAAACTGAGGAGCATTATGAGCATCCAATTTATACCGAACCAAAGATGACTCTGGGACTTGAGATAGCAATATGCTTGTTGCCAATTGTCCTTTTGTAGTAGAATATTGTTTAAAGGTGTGTTACTTTTGTTTATTCTGTAGATATCGCTCTGTATGGTGAGAGAGATTTGTCCTGACCATGGGCCAGGCAAGACCAGGAAAACTCTAGCTACAAATGGCACCCAATGGGTTGGCAAGAGTTTCCATCTAAAACCTGAAAAAAAAAAAGATTTTAAAACGGAGCTAAAAACAGCTTCCTAGTTGTCTCTCTCAAGTTAGCGATAGCCTGCAGGTTTGAGCTACTAATGAGGCATCTGCAAGCAGCACATTACACTGCGTGGTGGATTTAGCCTTTGCTAGTACAAAAAAGAAGGAAAGGAAGAAAGAAAGAAAGAAAGAAAGAAAGAAAGAAAGAAAGAAAGAAAGAAAGAAAGAAAGAAAGAAAGAGAGAAAGAAAGAAAGAAAGAAAGAAAAAGAAAGAAAGAAAGAAAGAAAAGAAAAGAAAAAAGAAAAAGAGGTTTCTGGGCTACATGCTGCTTTGATAGAACTGCTTCTGATAGTTGATGGTGCACATGGCTCCAGTTCCAGAGCTGGTGGTAAACTGTACCACACCATGTTGTAAAGCTGATGGGGGTGGAACCATCAGCCACAGCTGCCGTTTCAGTCTTAGAAATGCTGCAGTTTAAAACAATAGTTACACAATAAGGCAGATTCAGATGAAACAAGACTTTAAATGGTTTACAATGTGTGTAAAAATATAGGTAGACTTGGAAGAGAAAAAAAGTAATATATGCAGTTATATAAAGAAATAGACAGTTTTTAAAAATAAAGTCTCTAAAGAGACAGTAAAGGTAGTATAAAAAATAAGCCACATAAAGATGGATATTACACAAAGAATCTGGATTGTGTTGTCTTTGGGATTTTTAACTGCAGAAAAACATTTGATTGTAAAAGCTGTTGAGTTAAGCCAATATGTTTATTTTAAAGATACCTTGACTTCAAAATTTAGATCTAAGGATATATTGCTTTGGAAAGGAGGTTCTGCTTTTGTTTCCACAGAAAGTCAGAGGCTATGAATTTGTTCTAGATTAAGATACATCAGGTTTGACCAGCCGAGACCCCCTGAAAGGTCTCTGATGACACCGTGGCCCAACATCCAGAACAGTTTCAAGGCAACTGACTCAGATGATACACCCTCACAGACTACTCCATAATCCTAAAATTTTCTTTGTGTCCCCATAAGAAACAGCTCCCCCCTCCAGCAGGAAGTAGTAAGAGAAGCTACACCCAAATTCCCAAATATACCAAGCTGGCTTTGGATATGGAATTGGCTCACTCCTTCTCTAAATCCAAGCATATTGCTAAAAAAAGAAAAAGAAAAGAAAAAAAAAGGTTGAGAGATTCTTTTCTCCCCATATCAGAAGAGCCCTCTGGGACAGAGAAAAACCAATATTTTTATTTAAATCAGGTTGATTATAAATGCAATTTCTTTCTAAAGAAGAAAAGGGGATATAATATAGATATGATAGGATAAAAGGTAGATTAATGAACCTACTTTTAAAGAGCAACAACGTGTTAAAATATTTTACATTGCTATGGATTTTAGTCTATTGATACAAGTTTAAACTTAATTTTGTTATACTGTATATATATTTCTATTCTTGTTTGAGGTATTATGTTTATGTAACTCATTTAGATTTTAATGGATAATTAAGAAATACAGCTTAATAATTAGTCTTCTATGATAGTTAAACTTATAGTCATGTTGTTTTCTAGGTGTACATAGATATAATTCAATTAGGTAGGCAATCTTCAAACACTTCAAAGACCTATAGAATATGGCATTTAAAATATTTTAAAAGTTTAGACTTTCTGGACTGTGAGACATGTCTGCTCCTGGTAGCACTGATTTACTTCAGAGAGGAGGATGGGCATTGAAGACACTCAGTTTATCATCACCTTGGCAAAAAATAGCCATTTGGGCAAGAAACTGTTCTTGCCTAGACTGCTTGATCAACTAGACATGCAGAACCCATAGGAAGGTGACCACTGAACTTTGCTTGGCAAAATGGTCCTTCAGGTTCCTGCTTCGCAGAGGAAAACTGCCAGACATTCTACAGGACACAGAGAGAAGTGACTGAGAGACTCTAGACCTGTGGGCTGAAGACAGATGCCCCAACTTTACAGAGGAACTTTGGATGGCTGTCTAGGCTGCCAGCTGTCTACTCTCGCAAGACTCCCGAAAGTTGCTTGTGTCCTTCTCCCATTTCTCAGGTAATATTATATCCTTCTGAGGTCTTTGATGTAGTTGAAGACTAGATAGTTATAATTTCCTTAGTTATGATAAGAGATAAATTAGATATGAAACCTTAGACTCACAAATATAAGATAGATAGGATATTTTCTTTAATTTTGCCAAACACAAATAGACTAGATATTGTAACTGTAATTCTTGCTAGATAACTGTTTTGTTATATGTAATTTTACTATGTGAAAGTTAACCTTCCTTTTTAAAAAAAAGAAAAGGGGAAGTGCTGTGGATATCACTCTGTATAAATAAAATGCTGATTGGCCAGTAGTCAGGCAGGAAGTATAGGCGGGACAAGCAGAGAAGAGAATTCTGGGAAGTGCAAGGCTGAGGCAGGAGACGCTGCCAGCCGCTGCCATGAGTACCAACATGTAAGATACTGGTAAGCCACGAGCCATGTGGCAAGGCATAGATTAATAGAAATGGGTTAATTTAAGATATAATAATTAGATAACAAGAAGCCTGCCACGGCCATACAGTTTGTAAGCAATATAAGTCTCTGGGTGTTTACTCGGTTGGGTCTGAGTGGCTGCGGGACTGGCATGTGAGAGAGATTTGTCCTGACTGTGGACCAGGCAGGACTGGAGAAAACTCCAGCTACAGTTTGTTCCATTTGTGTAACTCTGTGAAGCTGTGTTACTGTGCCTGTCTAAAACACCTGATGGTCTAATAAAGAGCTGAATGGCCAATAGCAAGGCAGGAGAAAGGCTAGGCGGGGCTGGCAGGCAGAGAGAATATATAGAGGGAGAGATCTGAGGAGAGCTAGGAGCCAGAGAAGGAGGAGGACTCCAGGGGTCAGTCACCCAGCTACACAGCAAGCCAGAAAGAAAGTGTAAGACTTACAGAAGCAAGAGAACAGGAAAATCCCAGAGGCAAAGGGTAGATAGGATAATATAAAGTTAAGAAAATCTGGCAAGAAACTAAGCCAAGGTAAGGCTGGGCATTCATAATTAAGATTAAGCCTCCGTGTGTGATTTTTTTGGGAGCTGGGTGGTGCCCCCCCCCCCAAAAAAAAAACCACCAAAAACGACGAACAACATCCTTTTGTTGTTATGGTGTAAGAACATGACAGCTAGCCCTAACCTGATGACACTGTGGTTACTACTTGCTCTATCCCTGTCAATTAGTGACACTTGCCCCAGAGTGCTCAGGCCTGTGTAATGACTTGCACATAACTCCCCTGTGATGGCTAGAGAAACTTAATAGGGTACCAGGCATCCTTTAAGGGCCATTGACTTTTACTCTGGAATGCCTGTGAGATCCTACTGGCCTGCAGGTGAGAGGAGAATAGGATAATGGTGTTCCTGCTGTGAGGTATTTAACCATTTGCTTTCTGCTTTTGTAAACTCACTCATGGCTGTGGAATTGAGATAAGTGGTCTTTTTATTACTATACAATGGGAAAGAGAAACAACTGAGGGGGAGGAAAACAATTGTCTTGCCCAGCTGTGGATTCCCAAGACAATTGTAATGACACCTTTGATATCCACCTTTATAAACCCTTCCTTTAGCGCCTTTTGCATGGCATGCTAGTTGGCTCTAAGGCTGCCATCCTTCTGCTGGCAGTGAGAATAGGTTCATTTCATCTAAATTTGAACTGAGTCTAAGTCTTTGGTTTTTCCCAGTGGATTTGAATGCCACAACAGTGGCACCATCTGTTGAGCCTGAAAGAAGAGGTCAGAGATAGAGTGGGAATAGCAAACAGGACAGTCTCTCTCAGGACATGCAGTTCCATGTAGTGCAGCCCTCTTTGCTGCTTTATCAGCCAAATTGTTACGTTTTGTTTCCTCAGTCTTTGCTTCAGAATATACAGGATTTTAACGGTGGCTAATTGTTTGGGCAAATGGGTAAGATTCAGTAATTCTGAGATTTGATAACTATTTCAAATAGGCTGGCCAGAGGAATTCATTTTTTTTGCCTCCACAGCATGCCATAGCTGTATGTCACTCCAAATACAAAGTGACGTGTGTGTGTGTGTGTGTGTGTGTGTGTGTGTGTGTGTGTGTGTGTGTTAGCTGTTTTGCTTTCTGCTACATGGCGCACTCTGGTTAAGGCTCTGATTTTAGCTACCTGGGAAGACTTAATCCAAGGCAAATAAGAACTCTCAATTTTATCACAAATAGAAGGTAACTGCATATTCTGCCCCCACATGTCATTTTCCATCTTGTTTTTTAAAGATTTATTTATTCATGCACTTTATGTATACACCAGAAGAAGGAATCTGATCGCATTGCAGATGGTTGTGAGCCACCATGTGGTTGCTGAGAATTGAACTCAGGACTTCTGGAAGAGCAGCCAAGTGTTCTTAATCACTGAGCCATCTCTCCAGCTCTTCCATCTTGTAAATAAGATCCATCAGTAAATAAATCCAATTCTCCATCTTTGATAAGTACCTCCAAATATTTCTCCTAGGGGAAAGAAGAATATCGGTCATTGGAGTACAGTCATGCTTATCCTCTCCTATTTCACATGGTAAAAGGAGTGAGGAAGCAGGGATTTGGAGAGTTGCAGCACACCAGAGAAACAGAGGGTGAAAACTCAGGGACAGCATAAGGAATTAGATGACTCACTGAGTAATGGTGGTTGTGTGTGATGGGAATTAGCAAAAGTTCTAAAGAATAGGGTACAAAAAAGGTAGTCAGAGAGCCTAAGGTGACTTCTCAGGCTGTGTTTGTAGAGCAGCAGTGGCAGAGATGGCCCTCATTACAGGGAGGGTGTCCTTTGGCTACTGAATCTAATTGCTGACTGAAGTACCCCAAGGGTCTGTGTCTTTCCCCATGTTTCTGAGTTAGCAAGTCCAATGCATTCCCCTCTATTTGAGAAATGAAAAGAAAGAAAGGAAAGTTATAGTTTGGGTGCCACAGGTCATGGGCCTGGTTTTTAGGGTCTTAGTTACTGCCCCTTCCTCCAGGCCTAGATGTAAGTTATCCAGTTGGTCCTGTTCAAGTGTCTTATATAGTGGCTAGGCAATTCGTAAGTAGCTGGGAATGCAGTTCCAACAATAAACAGCTGATTCTAAGAATCCCTTAATTATTTTTGTTTTGAAGGTAGAAAATTCTTAATAGGAAGAACATATATATTTATGGACAGTCTCAAGGGAATTACTATATAACCTAAGTATTTAACTTCCTGCTAGCAAATTTGTATTGCGTCCTTTGACACTTTCTGGTTCCCTTTAGTAAGTTGCTCTAACAAGAAGATGGTATATTTGAGACAGGCATCTAGGTCTTCCACATATTAGATTTAATCAGATTTATTAAAAAGTGCATATCTTGAAAATCAGATTTAAGATTTGAGAACAAATATGTGGGACTGCTAGTATGTCCCTGTGGCGTGACAATTCATGTATACTGCCATTCCTCCCATGTGAAGGCAAATAAAACTTGCTATTTGATGAGACCGAAATAAAACAAACAAAAGCATACTCTAAAGCTCTGTTATTGAAAAATAGACTATATTTAGAGAAATGTTATTTAACCCTTGTTAAATGGAGATTAGACACCATTAGATGCTAGGAATTGTTAGGACATGTTGGCATTCAGACCTGCCCATTGGGGAGCTGCCTGGCATCCTGACCACACCATCTCCCTTGTAAGAGAAAATCCTCCTCCCCCTTCTCTTTCTCTCTATTCCCAACAGGTGTGAACCTCCTCCTCCTCCTCCTCCTCCTCCTCCTCCTCCTTCTCTCTCTCTCTCTCTCTCTCTCTCTCTCTCTCTCTCTCTCTCTCCCTCTCCCTCTCCCTCTCCCTCTCCCTCTCCCTCTCCCTCTCCCTCTCCCTCCCTATCTTCCTCCCTTCCCTTCTCCTTCCTCCAATAAAACTTTCCATATGGACACCATGACTGCATGGTGTGTAACTTTCTGCCATGCCCCCTTGGCAGAAGCCTGCATGGCACATATCCACGGCTCAAGCCCACCAAGGCCTCTTGCACGCCTTTTCACAAAATTGGTTCTGCTTGACTCCTGGGGCAACATGTTCCTGTGACTCCCACTGGCACAAGAGAACTTGCTTCCTGGCTCTACTGCTCAAGCCACCCCCTCCCATCCTGGTGGAAGGGGCTTCTCCCATGCCATGATAGGGTAGCAATGCTAAAATGCTTGAGAAGTTGTGAAAAAGTTTTGTTTGCTTGTTGGAAAGTTAGCTATTCCTAAAAGAAGAGGGTTCTTTGTTTTTGATATTACAGGAAGACATTTAAGAGATTTTAAACCTTTTCTTAAGAACAGTTTTTAAGATGTGCAAATTTATAAGGCTATGGCCAACTTGCCAGCTCATTTTATAGATAAAACATCAAGCCTTACTTTTTCAAAAGCTACTAGGTCTCTTGATAAAAAAATGTTCTAAGATATAGAAGTCCATGCATGCTTTGAGGATCTCAGAAAAAGATTCAGTATATAAATACTACTTACAAAGATGTAAATAGATGATTTACATGCCTCAGATTATTTTCCCCTTCTAAAATATTGTTATATTACCATTTCAAAAGTTCATACTTTAACACTAATAAAATTCTGGTACTGTTTGGGTCACAAGCTCAAGATTTTAAATTTCCTTTGGTTGTTTTCTATATATAAACTTCTCATCAGTCTGAAGACATCTCTGCCCAATCTGTACTTGGCTCACTCTAAACAAAAATTGTACATACCTTTTAACCCACATCTGTAATTTTGCTAGGACTCAAAGCCTAGATACCAATTACCTGCTTTTCTATAATTTAGATTTTCATACTAATTGGTATCCAAAACTTTTATGTCATTTTATAAATAAGAATACAGCTTGAGTTTTCCTTACCTGGGGATGGTATTTTTCTCTCTCCTGGTCTCCCCTTCCCAATTACTAAGACCATGGGCCTAAAAGTTCCAAATAAGTTAATAACATTTGACTTCTGTTGCTAGTTTAAACTTGTCTTAACAGGTGTCCACTTGGGTGGAAGACACATCCAAGCATCAGTTGCTAACTTCTACTTACTGACTTGAATCTGTGAGCCATGGACTTACTAAAAGCTGATATGGACCAACCCAGCTGATATAAATGCTCCTTGTTTCCAGCTGGGTCAGATCAGATGTTTCTGTAAGGTTTAAAGGGGCTGAGGAGGGTCCCCAATCCCCATACAGGAATTGGTGTATATAGCTTTTATTTAACACCCAGAAAGAGACAGCTGAGCCTTCCTGAAAGGCCCAGCTGCAACAGAAGGCTATGCTCTAAACCAATGCCTTGGCAGCTACCCTGAGCACCCCCCCCCACCCCACGTAGGTGACAAGGAAAGTCAACCATGAGGCTCCATCCTGCTGGAGATCAGCCCAAGACAACTCTGCCAGGATCGTGCATCCAATGGTCACTGGTCACTGTATTTCCCTGACACTCAGCTTCACAGGAAGTCATGCCCTGTCTGCCAACAGCCTGAACACTGGAGATCAAAATGCCCCATGCGGTCTCATCCTCTTTGCCATGCCATGGATATCCAGCCTCACCAACATGGGTATCTGACTCTCCCAGCCTTTGAACTCCTAAGCCTGGCACAAGACTGACATCACCTAGACTTGGTGACTCCCTTTCCCTCTCCAAGCTTGGGGTGGTGCTGCAGGTAGCTGTAAGTCCATTGACCTTCTACTGGAGTTGGGAGCTACCCACTCTGTTTTAACCTCTTCCTTGGGTCCCACAGTTCCTTCACCAATTCCTGTCACAGAGGTGGATGGGCCCCCCTCCTTCCCATTTAAGAGAAACCTTGGATGGCCTACGTAGCTAGAAAGCTGTCTCAGTTCTGTTCACTTACTCATCCTTCTCAGATCTGATGGTATTTGATGACCAGGATTTGCCAATCTTACAGCTCTCCCAACCCCAAGGCTACAAGCACCTTAGTAGTTCATTAATAAGTTTCCTGTCAAAAGTACAGACAGGTGTGCCTCATTCACAGACTCATGCTACAGGATAAAACTGGTTTCATATGTAACTTCAGAGGTTCAAAATGTTAACACTGATAAAGGCAGTTTTGATAAACTGATAGAGCACTGACTACAGACAGCCTTGAGAGTCCTTAAATTTCTGTGGATGTTACTGGTCCCAGCTTTTAGAGACAGGTTAGCATTAGAGAGAGTAGGGAAGCCTCCCTCCTCCTCCTCCACTCACTCAACCACTTCCATTCAGTAAATTTCTTCTGGTTACAGATTTAAAGATGTGTTCAATGGGCTAAAACCAGGCGCTAGAAAATGTTCATACCTTTTAACCCAAAGCCATAGCTTTTGTTATGACACCAAGATGTAAATCTGTTCCAGTTGTTTTACAAATAATTGCAGGTTCCTGCACAGATCCAACCCTCCTGCCAGACTCATGCCAAAGCCAGACCCTTAAAGACCCTCCAGATATACCAAGTGCTGTACCAACCGAGGATACCAACCAGACGAATACTGGCAGAGAAACAGCAGATGTGATGGCGCCTGTTCTCCTGATTTGAATACCACTTCCCCAAGCTCCTGGCACATCTGTGCTAGTACCAGCTCTCCAGGCTCAAGCTGGCACCTAATACCCAGCAACCTGAACGTGGTTTTTCAAGATGTCCCAATAAAGGGCATACCTGTTTCATGTCTCACTCATTCATCCTTGACTCTTCTGTACAAGCAGGGCACTTCCTCGTTCCATTCTTTCTGACTGTTACCACTTTTCCCATGGCTAGCCCTGATGGCCTATGATAACAATCTATTTTTTCCCTAGCAACCTGTCTTCTCAGCTCCCTCACAGGGTCTCCAGGATCACAACTAACTGAATGCTTTTTCACTCACACCTCCCACCATGTGAGACTCCCAACATCTCCCTCCCCATTTTGCCCAAATCAGCAGGAAGCAGTCTTGAGACTTTGGCATCCTCATCCTCCCCACTTGCTATTCATAACTCACCTCTTTATAATAATCAAAAAGGGAGGAATGTTAGGGAATGTTGGCATTCAGACCCTCCCCCTTGGGGACCCATTTGGCATCCTGACCACATCATTCTCTTTTAAGAGAAAGCTCCTCCTCCCTCTTCTACTCCCACGAGGTGTGCATCCCCCCTCTCTCTTCCTCTCTCTTCCTTCCTCTTTTTCTCCTTCCCTCCCTTACCTTCTCCCTTCCCCCCCAATAAAACTTTCCACATGGATGCCATTCCTGCATGGTGTGAGTTACTTTCTGCCTTGCCCCTTTGACCAACACCCACATGGCATGTCTCCTTGGCTCAAACCAGCCAAGGCCTCTCCTGCACTGTTTCACAACAGGGATGTCTCTTATTTATACACAAATCAATCTCCATCCTCTCCCATTTGGTTTCTTTATACGTAATATTGAGTTGTTGAAAGCCTGGTGCAATGGATTATAAGCCATTTTCTTGGTATTCTTTTATGATGAATTATATTCCCATTAGGGCTTCTTGTACCCAAGGGTAAAGCTTTGTGATTACCTAATGTTATCTGTGCTGGCTAGTTTTCTGTCAACTTGACACAAGCTAGAGTCACCTGAGAGGAGGGAACCTCAATTAAGAAAAATGCCTTAAGATCCAGCTGTAAAGCATTTTCTTAATTAGTGACTGCTAGGGGAGGGCCTAGCCCACTGCGGATGATGCCATCCCTGGGCAGATGGTCATGGGTTCTATAACAAAGTAGACTGAGCAAGCCAAAAGGAGCAAGCCAGTAAGCAGCTCTCCTCCAGGGACTCTGCATCACCTCCTGTCTCACGGTTCCTGCCCTGCTTCAGTTCCTGTCCTGACTTCCTTCAGTGATGAACAATGATATGGAACTGTAAGACAGATACACCCTTTCCTTCCCAACTTGCTTTTTGTTTATAGTGTTTCATCACATCAATATAAACCAGCACAATAAAAGACACTTTGTGCTTTAAAATGGCTAAAACTTAGACCATTCCCAATAGGGATTACTGCTACTCATCTCATACACTTTTTTGGTTTAACTCCCTAAACCAAAAGGTTTGCTAAAGTATAAACTATCTCAAGATTTGTAAGACTATAGTATAAACTTTATGGGCTTTAAGATTTGTAATCTTATTGGATATGATTAAAAAATTTGTAAAATAAAACAACCTAATGACAACATTTTCTGAGTTTCTGTAAATGTGTGTGTGTGTTTATAGATTTCTGTTTAATGGCCTTTACATTATAAATACTTATATTATTCTACAACTTAATGACTATATAAAATGTTAAAAATTACTTATTAAGCTTTTCAAGTTGACTGCCGCCATCTGTAGTTCCATCAAACTAGTTTTATAATAAAATCAAACCCTCTGTCTAAAGTCTCTCACTAATAACTCCAGATATGCCTGCTTCAAATAATCATAGCTGTGTTGGGAAATATTATTTTAAGGTGTGTTACTTTTGTTTATGTTATATTTGTTTAACTCTGTGAAGCTGTGTTACTGTGCTTGTCTAAACACCTGATGGTCTAATAAAGAACTGAACGGCCAATAGCAAGAGAGGAGAAAGGCTAGGCGGGGCTGGCAGGCAGAGAGAATATATAGAGGGAGAAATCTGAAAGGAGAGGACGAAGTAGCCAGGCAAGGAGGAGGACATCAGGGACCAACCACCCAGCTACACAGCCAGTCATGGAGTAAGAGAGAAAGTAAGATTACAGAAGTAAGAGAAAAGAAAAGCCCAGAGGCAAAAGATAGTCAGGATAATTTAAGAAAAGCTGGCTAGAAACAAGCCAACCTAAATCTGAACATTTATCATTAAGAATAAGCCTCCATGTGTGATTTATTTGGGAGCTGGGCAGCAGGCCCCCCAAAAGAGTGAAAAACAACCAACAACAGAGCTGGGCTTGTTAAAGGTCAGTATTCTTTCTAAAAGGAGGACCTAGGCAAGGTCACTGAACCTTCACCTGAGCATCTAGTTGCTCCTCCCAGATGCTTGTAGGCAGGGAGGATACAATTATATATAGTCTAATTGGATATAGTCTCAAGTTTTTCTGGAGAAACCATGGTATACAGGCTAAAAACTAAAAATCAGAAGTGGGTTCACCTATGTAGAAATGGAAAAGCTGTTGTATATACTAGATAAGGCTCCAGAGATTGTCTAACAGCCCCCCTCCCTGAAAAATTTCTTACAAAAATGGTAAACTTATTTGTTACTGTTAGATCTCATGTTACTTACATTTTCAATAAAAAAGATTTATATAAAACTTAAAACACCTGAATGTAATTACAGATGTCTAGCTCTTTGACTTCTTCCCCCTTTCTTGGTTCTTATTTATAAAAAGAAAATGTTCCCCATTCAAGGTCATGGATATTCAGTGCTCTTGCTGAAATATAAACTTTCTTTCTCTCAGGATCTGTAAGACCATTGCTGGGGGGATATAAAATTCCAAGCAAAAATTACTTAATTGAGATTTACAAATTCTTAAGTTTATAAAAGTCTATTTAGGTTTGTTGGGAGATACTTGATCATACTGTGAACCCTGTGTTTGCATTTGTGTTAATTAAATGAAATTAAACTTGGGTCAGGAGGCTGCATTAGCAGCTAGTTGATAGGAAGTAATCATAGAGCATCAGAGGGAGTCAGAGAGAGATAGAGAGACACAGGAAGTAGCAGGGAGGTGTAGTCAGAAGTTTTCCTGTGTCCCACCTGTCCCGCAGCTGCTCGGACAAGTAAACACACAGAGGCTTATATTACTTACAAACTGTATGGTCCATGGCAGGCCTCTTGCTATCTAGCTTTATATCTTAAATTAACCCATAACTATTAATCTGTGTATCACCACATGTTCTGTGACTTTACCTATGTCCCGCTACATGTTGCCCCTTGGGCGGCTGGCTCACGTCTCTTCCCTTCTGCCTTTCTTCTTCCTGTCTATCTGCTTGTATTTCCTGCCTGCCTCTTAGCTGCCTTGCCATAGGCCAATGTTGTAGATGTAATTCTGAAAATAAGAAACACAGAGCCAAATGCAGAGTTAAAAGACCCAGAGGTCAGAGAGCAGTAGCTAAGAACTGAGACTAAAACCACCTTCTTACCACCCACTGCCACTGCAGTCCTTCCCCTGAGAAAGAGACCTACTTCCTGTGTGTCTGTCTTTTTATTGACTTTCTGTTCTGCCTTCTCATTGGTTGTAAACCCAAACCACATGACCTCTTCATCACCTTCTGTCTATATAGACCTCCAGGTCTCTATGGTTGGTATTGAGATTAAAGGTGTGTGTCTCCAAGCTGGCTATGTCCTTGAACACACGGACTCTGCCTGCCATGTGATCAGATTAAAGGTGTGTGCCACCACTGCCTGGCTTCTGCTATGGCTTGCTATTAGCTCTGACCCCCAGACAACTTCATTTATTAACATACAAATAAAATCACATTTCAGCACAAATAAAATATCACCATACAATGTAACTTTATTTATCAACCAATCAGAGCAACACACATTCACAGCATACAGAAAGACATCCCACAGGAGCGATTTGGAGTGGTGAAGCTTTATCTGGTTTGGTGGAGTGGAAGGACTTACTTTTTGGGAGATGCCAGCAAGGAGATAAGATTAGCTAGTTGCTACCCAGCCTCTCTGAGCTCACAGGTTTTTATTCCAACCTTTGAATCTTGAATCTTATTTATAAATAGAACAATATAGATTTAGTGAAAGATACCTTTAGTGGCAGTGACAGAGCTGCTGCCTGTGGAAACAGAATTCCCACCAGGCTGAGCGGCCATGCCACCGCTAGAGAAAGGAACCAATAACTGTGGAGTTGCAGTTGCTGGCTGAAATAACAGGAGATTAAGGCACAGTCACTGTGCCAAAGATAAAACAACATAGGTTAACAGAAACTGACTTAGAGATAGATATGTCTTTGCTAACTGTGTTCAACACCAGACTTTTAAAGAGTTAGATAAAAAACAATATATGTCTGATTAAAAAGATATGTTTGGTAAATGAAATTTATCAATTCCTAAGATATATCCAGGCCAGCAGAAAGTGACTTAAAGATATATCTAGCCTCTTTAACTTTGCTAACTTGTTAAACTTTAGCTATTTGGATAAACTGGATCTAAAAAAAGACAAAAACAAAAAATAAAAACTTATATTCTGTAATGCTATACTATAAAAAGATAAAATAGTGAGGCTATCAGTCTCTCTGCAGACTATGTTTATGGTTCTGTAAGGTTCCCAATCCCTCTATGAACTGTATTTATGACTTAAAATTTTATTTTACTGCTAGAGGATTTTCAATTAAATCTTCAATCTAAATTTTAATGGGTAAAATTTAACAGCAATGAAACTGTAAAATTCTGATCTCTTAAAAGCTGCTAACTTGTAAACTGTTAAAGATAATTAAGACATGCAAGTTAATGGTCAATCATCTTATAACTGATCAAATAGTTTAATGTGCTCAGAACTACACTTACAGTCATACTGATTACAAATAATTGTAGTTCATTTACAGGAATACACTGTATTTAGCCTCCTGTATATGTTTTCGATGGTAATCCTCAAACAAGTGACAAAAACAAAGTTTGTTTAAAATCAGGTATAGTTAATAGATAACCCTAAAACTGCTCAGAGATCTGCTTAATGTGGTATTTAAAACATCTAATGAGAAAAAAAACCTTCCCATGATAGACAAAAATGCCAGCTTCTAGAGGTAAGGTGTCCTCCAAAGAAGAAGACTCCAACTAGATTGTGGTAATGCTAACCACTGAGAAAAACTGCCCCATGCTTTACCCACTGCCAGGACCCTGCCTGGACTGTGAACAAGCAGGACACTGGAGAATTGACTACTGCTCTTACCTTTCCAAGGTAGGCCAGTCTCTTAAGTTCCGCACCCATAAGAAAGTCTCTCTGATTTCTGGCACTGTCAGCCAAAGACCAAGGCTGCCCTGTGTGTCACTCAAAAAGCTAATGCTGTCCTGTGTGAGGGCTGAAGACTAACACCTCCCTGGTTAAACATCCAGGTAGCAGATAAGTCTCTGTCATTTTAATTGATACTGAGGCCATTTGGATTGTACTTCCTGCTCAAATTTATCCTTCTCAGATCTCTGACGATGTTGGTGGCTAACTGTAGCTTAATCAGTTTAATAACAAAAAGCAAACCAGCTCCTCCCCCAATGGCTACAGCTGCCTGGTCAGTCCATTTCATGTCTAAAATCAGGCCTTGCTTTTTCTAGAGCTACTAGGTTTCCTGCTGGAAAAAGAAGACGTAGACAGTTTACCCTGCTGACAGGCTTCATTCTAAAAAGGGGGATAAACTCACAAAACAGGGTTCAATGTAACTTTTCAATATTCCATTAGTAAAGAAATTGCTTATCCATGACAGGTCTCAGTAATCAATCACCTATGCCTCATAGTGAATAACTAGATAAAAAGATTTAAAATTTATGTAACTTATAAAGGTCTAAAAAAGTAAAATATATAAATATAAGTTATAAAGATATAAAACATGATTTACGATATATAACAAGGTTTAAAAATGATGCATGATGTTAAGACTTCAAAATTCAGTTTTAGCATATTAATCAATGGAGTTCTGATAAGCTATTAATTGAGCCTTGGTAAAGTACTGGCTACTATTATCCTCTTCACAGGCTCAAAATTTTAAATTTTCTTGGTTTATCCTCTAAGTATAGACTTAAAGACACTTCTCATCATACTAAAAACACCTTTGTCCAATCTAAATGTATCTACAACCCCTCAGACACAGGGGAGAATGTTCACATTTTAAACCGAGAATCACTTTTTGGGTCCCCAAACTTTTGCTATGATTCAAAGGCATGACTCTATGCAAACTGTTTACAGAAACTAGGAAACTGCTTTTTCTACAATGGGCATCTCAATGCAAATTAAAAACAATGGCAATGATAATATATCTAAAACTTTTATTTCCTTTTGTAAACTTAAAAAAAAAGCATGCAAGCTTCAGGTAGTCGTGACTGGGATCCATCTGTCACAGGTCAAATGGACTCCAGAGAAATACTCCTGTCAATCAATAACTTATGCTTCCCCACTAGAGGTGAGCTCTCTCCTAGGTCTGTCCCAACAGATTTCCAATCAATTGAAGACTACAAACTATTCCAAACACATCAGCTTTGGGTGGTCCTTCAGAACCAACAAGTCCTGGATTTGCTGAAAACAGATGTAAATAAGATGCTTCTGACAGGAATTTCCTGCCAGCTTGAGCCCCTGCTTTGAACCAGCATTCCAGATTGCTCAAAAGCAGCCTATATTTCACTAGGTCCAGGTGGTTCAACAGAACCTGGACAGTGAACTAGATGTGCCCTGCTCCCTCCTGTCTTTTGATCAGCATCCCAACCTTCCTGGGCCCTGACAACAACATCCTAATTTCCACTGAGAAGCATTTACAGAAGAGAGTATGTCACCCCTTATCTCCAACGAAAGGCTGAGATATTAGGTCCAAGGGAAGTACTGCCCCTCTACCAGGGGTTCCTTCCATTCTCTCTGGCAAAAGAGACAAATGGCTACCTGTAGTGCCTATTGTCATCCCAGGGCCCATGTTGGCCTCCAGACTCCTTGGGTGTCATGAATACCTGTTGAAAATCAGAGACTACAAAACTTGCAAAAAGGGATACACTTGATGGAGGCTGGGATATGACTGAATGACTTACTTCCTGATTACCAATTTTACCTAGGTAAAACAAATGTTTATGTTCTCTATCTCACTTCTTTACACATTCTGATGCTCATTCATGGGTGTCCTCTCAAACACTATAGATATTAGGGGCCTTGAAATTAAATTCCCCAGATTTGACTCATTCTCCTAGAACCAGTGGGGAATATAATCTACTACAAAACTATATTTATGCCATCTCATAAAAAATCAACTCTTTTAAAACCATAGTCCTATAGGTTCAATATCAACCTGAACCTCAACAGGAACCAATGATTTGATTCATATGATCTAGAGTCAGTGAAGAATGTGATGGCTAAGTAAAACTCCATTTTGTGGTAGGCACCCACTCTAAATTCCTAAAATATAAGGTCCCAGGAACTTTAACTCTAGGCTCCCTTCACCCCTAAAAGTGATGTGAAATAATTAACTGTTTGCTTCAGCTTGTATAAATCCACTTGAAGGGGTTAAACTCTTCCACTTTCTCAACTGAATTTAAGTTCCAGTTCTCTGGGGACAAAGAGGTGTCTTTGCCAGCAAAGGGCCATTTATCCACAATGCCCTTACATTCAGGGTCGAGGGAAGAACAAACACAGAGGGTCTAAGTCAGCCTCACAGTATCTCAAGGACAAACCCAGCAGCCCCCTTCTGAGTCACCTACAAGCTTATGCAGATATGTGCAAAAATGATAAGACTAAACTTCAGACAATTAAAAATATACTAATGTAACTGCTGCTTGCCTAACCAATTATGTAGCTGACCCTGAAACTCCCCTTAGCTGTGCTTCAAAGAAGCCTGCATGTTCTCGGGATTGTCGCCACTTTGTCCAGGTGAATGACCCACATGCGTACTGGTATAATAAATACTCTTTGTTCTTGTATACTGTTTGAGTCTGGGGTCTTCCTTCAGTGTTTCCTTAGACCCTACACACTTATCACTGTATACTAGGAAATGAGATAGCTCCTTTATTGCTGTATACAGGGGGAGAGAGACAGCTCCTCACAACTGAGGGGAGTAAAAGCAGATTCTCACTTAGCTACATACTCCACACAAATGAGATCATTGTGATGCCACCTTTAAAAACCTTCCTTTAGCCTCTTCTGCATGTCACACCTTTGATTTGGCTTTAAGGCTGTTGGCTTGCTAGCAGTAATTAACAAATTCATTTAATTACAATTTGAATCAAGTCAGTGGTCTTTCTACAGTGGATTCAAATTCCATAAGCCTAACCCTGACACAATTAGTACAACAGTGTGATACCCTCCAGTTTATGCTGATGGAAATTTTGTAAGGTTTGTCTTAAAGGCAATTATGGGTAGGTTAGAAATTCCCACCACTTGAATTTTATTTTTAATCAGAGGGAGAGAATTTTAACCATGGTGGGATTTACAGCAGGTAGAGAAGTTTCAGTATCCACTAGGGCCTTTGTTTTTCTCTTGGTTAATAATTATATCTAGTCCTCCTACAGTATTATTAAGGAGAAAAGGAAAAACTCTGGATTCTCTATCCTAGTCTGTCCTTTTGTTTTCAAGATCTCTCTCTCTCTCTCTCTCTCTCTCTCTCTCTCTCTCTCTCTCTCTCTCTCTCTCTCTCTCTCTCTCTCTCTCTCTCTCTCTCTCTCTCTCGTCTGTTGTCTCATTTGAAAGAGTACCCATTTCAGTCTCTTGCAGCCCTGTTTGAAATGTCCAGCATTTTAACAGTAGTACAGATTACTTTGTCTTTTTCATGATGGAAGGAATTGGTAGGTATTTTTGTTGTTTGTTTTTTGCCTGGGAGCCCAACTGTTTTAATAATAAGTTCATAATTTGGGTAGTGATCTACTACCCAGTTTTCTCCTGATAGTTCTTGAAAGTTGATCTGGTGAGGTAAGGAGGGTATCTCTGGGAAATGAGACCCATACTACATGATTCCATTTGACCAAAGTGGCCAAATCTTCTTCTAGCCATTCCACAAATGCATATTTTAATAAGATATCACTTCTTTGATTCTTTGATCTTCAGAGATCTCAGAGGGAATTCTTGAGTGCTGTTTAAATAGTTTTTTTCCAAATCTGGCCTTATATTGTTATATAATAATAATAATAATAATAATAATAATAATAATCCATGAGAATAATTTTGGTATTGCAGTAAAGTGATGATGTCCTAATACATGACAGGAAGTTTTAGCATCAGCATCTATATCGTTAATGTTCTCTGTACCATTTTGCCAAGAGAAACCATTCCTTTGACTTGCTTCCTGACACTAATGATTGAATTAATTTGTATAAGTAAGAAAACCCTGGTTCATACATAAATAGAGTGGTCCTAGTGTTTTCTCTAACAAATCATTAAGGATCCAAGTATGGGTCAGGGAACCACATAATCAAAGATTTCAGCTCTCCTTTTGTCCAGGGAGTATAGACAGTAACTGCATCCCCTCTCCTCCTGAGTTTTTCCTTAAAAGGAGCTGTGGGGGGTTTGTAGGTTTTTGTATAGAATGTTGTTCCCTTTTAGAACCACTTAAATCCTTCTGGGCATTGTTAGAAAGAAGGGTAGGAAGGAAAGGTAGTGAGGATGGAGGAAGTTGAAATTCTTTTATTAAAGGATGCTAAGTGTGGCGATATTTTGTAAGGGTGGACTATTGAATCTACTTTTAAACCAAAACAGCAACTAGTAGTCTTAAATATTTTACATTGATATTGATTTTTGTATATTGATACAAATTTAAGATCATTTTTGTCAGAACATACTGTACATATGTTTCTAATCTTGTTCAAGGTATTATAACTATACAGTTCATTTAACAACTTAACACAAATTTCTAGGTCTTGAAAGTTATTATTACCAACTATTTAGGATAATAAGGAAATGCAGGTTAGTAATTAATCACCTATTACAATCAAACTTGTAGTCATAGTAGGTATGTTTTCAAGGTCAAACAGAGATATAGTCAAAGAGAGATATGGTTCTTTTTGATAGACAGGTCATCTTCAAACACTTCAGAAATTGACAGAATATGGCATTTAAGATGTTCTAATAACATAGGTTCATTTTTTTCTTATGACAATGAGACCTGTCTGCTCCTGGCAGCACTAATCTGCTTCAGAGAAGATGATGGGCATTGAAGAAACTCCACATGGAGCTTACTTTCTTTGTGGCAAAAGTTAGCCACTCGGCAAGAAAGTGCCCTCGCATCGACTGCTGACAGCATGCTGTCCAAAATGGACAAGCAGGACACAAAAGAAAGGACTGCTGAACCTTGCCAAGACAAGGTAGGAAGGCTCTTTAGAAAAATCCTGCTTCACAGATGAGTCTGTCAGATCTGCTAAGCCTGTAGGCCGAAGATGGATGCCCCAATGTTACAGAGGAACCTCGGATGACTGTCCAGGCAGCCAGCTGTTTCTGTCATTTCTCACATTTTTTGGAAGTCACTTGCTTGCACTTCCTGCTTACTCAGGCAATATTATTTCCTTCTTGGGTCTCTGATGGAGTTGAAGACTTTATAGTTATAGTTTTCCTTGTTACCAGATTCAGAAAAGAAGTTCATTGAAGAAATGTAAATTGTATAAGGTTGAGGGGCATGAAAACATAGTTTTGGTAATGCAAGTTAGAATAGTAAGTGAATTAGGTACAACCTTTTGGACTCACCAAAAAAGGATAGATAATTGAGTATTTTCTCTGGATTTGTCAAATGTTTATGGACTAGACATTATTGACGTATTTATTGCCTGTATATATTGTATATAGTTACTGTACTTATTGTATATAGTTTTTCTTATATTACTTATAACATTCTTTTTTTATTTTAGACAAAAATGGGGAAATGTTGTCATATTTTGTTTGTGCTCTAAAAAATAAAGCTTGCCTGGAGATCAGAGTGCAGAGCTAGCCACTAGAGCCCAGGCAGTGGTGGCACACATCTTTAATCCCAGTAGCTGAGAGGAAGAAACAGGAGGTGATATGGCTGGGCAGAGAGAGGAAGTGAGAGGGCCAGGTGGAAACAGGAGCTTGGCCCTTTCAGTTTGAGGATTAAGGCACCTTCTCAATTCATGCTCAATGGGGGAGGGCCCAGACAATGATGGGTGGTGCTATCCCTGGGCTGTTAGTCCTGGGTTTCATAAGAAAGCAGGCTGAGCAAGACAGGGGAAACAAGTCAGTAAGCAGCCCCCTCCATGGCCTTTGCATTAGGTCCTGCATTCAGGATCCTGCTCTCTTTGAGTTCTTGTCCTGACTTCCCTCAATGATGAGCAGCAATGTTGACGTGTAAGCCAAATAAACCCTTTCTTCCCCAACTTGCTTTTGGTCATGATTTTTTGTCACAGCAATAAAAAACCTAGCTAGAACAGAGGGATCGACAGGAGCAGAGGGCTGAGAAGCATTAAGTTCTTCACCATTTACCTTTACTTTTGAAGCAGCCACTAAGATTTTATTAGTCTCCTGTCTTTCAACATCTTTCTGTAATTCTGAGCCTGTTCTCAAATTTTTTCTCATTAGTTTCATATAAGCTAGCAATTTTGTTATTTCTTCTCTTAGTTGCTTCTAATCCTAATTATAATAGGCTGCTCATTCATTATCTTTGGTTTTGTTGCTTAGGACTTCTAGATGTCCATGCAAAATATCAATTTTGGAATATCAAAAGTCCCTCATTGAGGGAACCATAAAGCCAAGCTGTCTTTAGTTTAAAGCTCCCATTTTCTATTTTTTTGGGGGGGTTTTTTGAGACAGGGTTTCTCTGTGTAGTTTTGGTGCCTGTCCTGGAACTCGCTCTGTAGACCAGGCTGGCCTCGAACTCACAGAGATCCGCCTGGCTCTGCCTCCTGAGTGCTGGGATTAAAGGAATGAGCCACCACCTCCAGGTTTCCATTTTCTAAATACTTGCAAGTTGAACATCTATAATTATCACACATAAAGCTGGCTGGGGTGCCATATGTTGCTTTATCTCCAAGAACTTCTTTTTGGAAACCTTGTTGCCCATTTTATTTTCTTTTTCATGAAAAACTGCCTGTCTATGCTAGTTAGGGGAGAAAATGTATTTTAGATAAAGTTTACATGCTGCTTCTGGGATCAGCTTTCTCCACTTTTACTCAGAGTTCATCTTCTCTCATTGGGTCTTGGGGTTATTCTGCACATTTATAGAAATGTGGGGGTGTTCAAGACACAGGGTGACCAATCCCTTATATGTGTCTTCCCAGGAAAGCCAATAAAGTTCCCTCTGATCCAGGAGTGGGGGATGTTTGTTGGGTACCCTATGAGGCTGTTGTACATCATGGAGTTTCCCCCTGACACTGCCACCCTTTTGTGATAGAGAGAACAAATGCTTCTTGTCATCAGCATCTTTATGATCAGGTGATATTAACATTGCTAAAATAAAAGCTTGGCAAAGTTGCAGGAGATGCCATAGAAAAACATAGAATTAAGATCTGAGAAGTGTCATGAGACAAAGGCCAAATGGTAATAAATCAAAACATTCCAAAGTCAAAGAGAACCAAGACAAACAAGAAACAGAAAGCAAAATACCTCCAATGTTCTAAAACTGAACAAAAAATGAAAATAAGCTAAACAGTCAAATCCAAAATGCCCTTAAATATCTGGAAGCAAGCAAACAAAACCAAACCAAATGTCTAGACCAAAATGCTTCTGAAGCAAACAAACTGGGGCAAAAATGCATGACTACAGCCCAAGAACATACAGTTACATCTCTCCAAATATTATTTTCCAACATGGAATCAGTTTCATGGTGTTTTAAAGTAACAGAACAAAAAAGTTATAAATCAAGGCATTTTAGAAATATGCTGATGGAAGCTTCAGAGAGGTGGGTGATAGCAAGATGGGGTAATTTCTCCTCTAGGCCTTAGTGCTATCTGATCACACTCCTAGCTTTTAGATTGGTGGAAGCTAATGATTTGCTATGTTAATTGATTCCAAAAGGTTTTAATCTCTTAGTCATAGGATATTAGTTTTGACAAGTGTGTGCAAGGAATAAGGAGGCTAAAACTAGCCCAAGATAAAGTATAATTAGGCTCTGGAATTGCCACCTTCCAACCTCTATAAATCACCGCCATCCTAATCAGTCAATTAATCTTTGCAGATAGAGCTTCTTTCCAGGAATTCTCATTCACTGGTTTCTGTTCATATCCACTGATATCTCCCTCAAGGAGACTACTTCTTGGAAAGTCGAGTATGTTCCCTCTCTGTGATTTGAAGGAATACATCTGTTCCTAATCTCTCACACCTCATGCCACTCCCATCTCCACCCTCAGATCCAACTCTGCTAGGATTCCCCCATTGAGAGATCACTTCAGTAACCCTTGTTCTCCTTTGCATTCTATTTCCTTGGGAATGACAAGGGCCTTTCTCAGGGTCCTTGTGAATTGAGGTCATAGTAGAGTTCTTGGCTATGGCTTGCCCTTGTCTCAAGGATACACTCTGCTTCCCAATAGCCAAATTTCCCCAAGATTCTCTGAGAAAGGAGAAAAAGAACATTATGAGTGAAGTTGTTAAGAGTCTAACAACACAGACATGGCCACCTCGGTGTCCTATAAGCTGGAAGGAACAACTCATTTACAGGGGAAGTGGAGATCCACTTGGGGCCCTACTCACAGGCAACATCAGAAGACACATAATCTCTAAGGCCATCATAGATAGCAGTGACCTCCAAGTACCCCTATTCCCAACCATGTAAAGACAAAGGAGATGTGTGGGCTTGTCAGTGGCTCATGTCCTTCGGCACTGACTTCCCAGATCATCCTATGACCAAGGGCTATGAAGCTTCCTGCCTTCCCATAGGGTCCAGGTCCTGGCCCACCATCTATTGTTCTTCTTGACCAGAACAGCCCATGGGCACCTCATTTACTCCGTTAGTCTTGACTTTAAAGCAAGAATGCAGATTATTCTAGGACCCAGTCATCAGCTTATTGAGTAGTTGCTGGAGGTTCAGAAGCATCATTCCAGATTCAAACTCCTGTTGGTTAGTCTTTGAGGAGCTGCACATAGCAAATTGTTGGGCCTAACTTTCTATAGTTCCCCCCTGCCATGCTATTGATGACAGGAATTCCAACCACGCCCCCAAAGTCACACATGACCCTGCACGACACTTAGTCATTTCCACCTAGTCATTTCTGGGTCATACGTCCTATGTAACCCATGCCCCATGCACTGCATGGTCACGTAATCGCACGGCATGACCACGTGATCTATGTGCATGCATGGAGTAGCCATGTGGGCCTGTGTGCACAGGTGCGGGCTGGCCCTTAAAAAGACAGGCCCCATGGGCCCCGCCCCCTTCTCCCACACGTGTCCTTCAACAGGCCTGATCACATCTATCCTTTTCTCCTTGTTTTAATAAAACTCTTGTTAGTGGATTCTGTCATGTTTCATGACTTTTCCTTGCAGGTAAGAGTGCCGCTAAAAACCATCCATTGATCTCCTGACAGTCCTGGCTATCAAACATATCATCCATCAAGAAACCAAGGCCAAAAGCACTTTAGAAAAGAAAGCAAAACCATCATGGAAGGCCCTGTTGAAAGTTTAGGTGCAACTTCCTTTGATTAAAATGATGTTGCACAAATCTGAGTCAAACAACTGCTATCCTCATAACTTCAGCTGTGCATGCCTACAAAATAAATGACTATAGTCTGGCTTGCTAAATGTTAATATTCCTTTTAGAGGGAGGAAATGGCCAAGATCTTTGACTCTCACCTGAGTATCCAGTCACTCCTCTCAGACAGTTGTATGCACTTAGGCCCTAATTGCATAAAGCCTCAAGGACTCAGGGAAGAACTAAGGTGATAGACTTGGAAAGACTTGGGAGAATGGCATCCACCTATGTGTTTATGAAAAAGCCACATGAGGTGAAGATTTTCCAGTATAACTGCCTTCAGGTCACCTGCACTTCTAACAGTAATCCCTTACCATGCTCTGTAAATAATCCTTGATAATAACTTTGATTTGTCATTCAGACCTTCTGAGGAAGGGTAAACATAATTTAGTCCCCCACCTGGAAAAAAGTCCTCATGACAGATGGTAAATTTATTCATTAATGGTATTATGTCTTGTGACAGAAAAATACTAGAAAGTTCATACACATTATACAGGTTTGAATAAGTTATTTAAGGTATATAAAAGTGTGGTGATATTTTATTTGTGCTGAAATGTGATTTTTTATTTGTATGTTAATAAATAAAGTTTGCCTGGAGATCATAGGTCATAGCAAGCCATAAAACAGAAGTCAGGCAGCAGTAGCATATATCTTTAATCTGATCACATGGCAGGCAGAGTCTCTGTGTGTTCAAGGACACAGCCAAGCGTGGTGACACATGCCTTTAATCCCAGTACCAACCATAGAGACCTGGAGGTCTGTATAGACAGGCAGTGACAAGGAAGCAATGTGGCTGGACTTAGAGCCAATGAGAAGGAAGAACAGGAAGGCAATAAAAGCACAGGTTAGACAGGAAGAAGCTCAATCTGGGGAAGCTACAGCTGGTGGTAAGCTAAGTCTAGCCGTGGCTATTCGCTCTGATCTCTTCGGCTATTACCTCTGTATTTGGCTCTGTTTCTTATTTAATAAGACTGCTTAGAAATTCGTCTACAGAAAAGGACTTAAAGATGATGTATATGTTATTAAAAACTCTAAAGTCAAAGCTAAATATCGTCAAACCTTGCCTTAAATCCATGAAGGTATTGGTCTGTTCTTTATAACAAGTACAACAACTGGCTAAAATGTATGTCTAATCAAAGTCTTTTGAGAATTCTGTTGTTGTTGGGTTTGTTCCAGCTTTCCATAGATATTATACAGTAGTTGAATGCCAGACTGGTATAACTGACCTTCTGGATATTCAATAACCATAGTTGAAGGCCTATAGTGATGTGATTGGAATGATTAAAAAGGGATATTTTCTGCTTTGCCCTCCAAGGTCAGCTAGAACAAAGAGGACTATTGGAGAAGCCTTGAAATGTTCTGTGACTATGGGATGTAACTCTATGGTTGGTGCTGGGATTAAAGGCATGTGTCACCACTCTTTTGAGCTGTTCCCTGAGGCTTAGGAGCAGTTCCCTGCATTTTGACTGGTTGTGCTTTTCTGTAATGGTCTCCATCTGGTGCACAGAGAAACTTCTTTGATGAGGAGTGTGCTGGCAGCCAAACTTGGTGTTGTAAGAGTCACCCAGGTGGTGCTGGTTTTGAAGGTGTGTAGGGGTCATGGAGAGCGGCTGAAGCTTGGCACTGTGTGGCAGGGTTGCAGTGCCAGAAGAACGCCCAGGAGAGACTATTGGTGAAAGTGCAACCCAGTTGCAGGAGAAGATCCCAGCATTTTGGAGATGCCAGGACCCATGGAACAACCAACAAGAACAGTAGCAGCTGTGGAGTGGAGCCAGTTGTAGCCTAGAAGTCAAGCTGTGCACAGCTGCAGAGGGCAGACCTGGATATGTGACCCAAGCCCCCTGGAGGAACCCAGCAGATCTTGAGTGAATATCAGCTACTGGCATTGAGTATTTACACTTTGGGAGTTCGGTTTTGCTTTCATTTGATTGTGACTGTGCCCTGGTTCTCTCTTAGTAAGAAAGTATTTCACTTACTTTTTTTGTTTCATAGGAACCCACAATTGGTAGACTGAATTTTTAAAGAGATTTTAGGTTTTAAAAAAGACTTTGGATTTTTAAAAGAGATTGAATTTTAAAGTGTTTGAATTTGTAAAGACGGAATTTTTCAGTTTGTAAAATATTTTATATTGTGGCATTATTAATGTATGATCTTGGAGATGAACAAGAAATGAGGTTGTGGCTTAACAGTGATGTGTTTGTGTGTCAAGGTGAATGGGGTCAATTGTGCTGGATGGTTTTATGTCCACTTGACACAAGCTAGAGTTATCTGAAAGGAGGGAACCTCAATTGAAAAAAAGATGCCTCCATAAGATCCTACTGTAGGGCATTTAAAAAATTCGTGATTGATGGGGAAGGACGCAGCCCATGCTGGGTGGTGCCATCTCTGGTCTGGATTCTATAAAAAAAATCAGGTTGAGCAAGCCATGGGGAGCAAGCCAGTACACAGCATCCCCCATGGCCTCTGCATCAGATCCTGCCTCCAGGTTCCTGCCCTGTGTGAGTTTCTCCCTCACTGCTTTTGATGATGAACTGTTACATGGACTACTGTGAACCAAATAAACCCTTCCCTCCCCCAAGTTGCTTGGGTCATGGTGTTTCATCACAACAGTAGTAACCTAACCTAGACAAGGAGTGAGAGTTACCCTTACCTGTGCATGTTAGGATATGTAATTTTAATGTAGTTAGGAATTATACTGGTTTAGTAAAGTGGCAGTAATAGGTAGTAGGTTCTTCTCTAAGATCCATGACCTTACTAGTCTCAGGTAGTTGTCTTGGTTTTCAGTAGTAGGCATGATTTCATTCTTGCTGAATGGGCCTTGAGAGCAGTTAGGCAGCTGTTGATTACTGCCAAGATACAAGTGCCACTATTATACCTTTGGAGGTATCCTGCTGTTCTGGTCATTGTCGTGGTTCTTAAGCCTCACAGCTAATTAGGACTATGGTTGTTTCCCTCTCTTGGAAGCATACACAGCAGCTTCTGGTACTATGAAATCTAGTCCTTAGACCGAGGCTTTCAGGTCAGATCCAGGTTGAATTCTCCAAGTCTTATGTCTGAAGTGCATAGTGTCTTCAGCAATATGGACTTACCTTCAACTTCAGGGAGGCAACCAGGGGCAACAGCAATAGCCTATATTGTTCTGGCAGTAGCATGGACTCCCCTGACCAACAACTCTAAAGGTAAGCTTTCTCATACCTGGTCCTAGGGATTTTCTTAGAGAGTCCATGGCTCTCGGGAGGAACATTGTCAGCCCAAGTGGCATAATTTTATTTCCACTCTCTCTTTATCTCTCTCTCTCTCTCCTCTCTCTCTCTCTCTCTCTCTCTCTCTCTCTCTCTCTCTCTCTCTCTCTCTCTCTCTCTCTCTCCCTCTCTGTATACCAGTAGTTCTCAACATGTGAGTCGTGACTCCCAACTGACCCTTTCCTATAGATGAACAGTCTTATTAAATAAGAAACACAGAGCCAATTGCAGAGTTAAAAGCCCAAGAGGTCAGAGCAGTAGCTGAGAGCTGAGACTTAAAACCGCCTTTCTTACCCTTAGCTGCCTCTGTCATCCTTCCCGAGAAAGAGGCCTACTTCCTGTGTGTCTGTCCTTTTATTGACTTTCTGTTCTGCCTTCTCATTGGTTGTAAACCCAATCACATGACCTCCTTGTCACTGCCTGTCTATACAGACCTCCAGATCTTCTATGGTTGGTATTGAGATTAAAGGCATGTGTCTCCATGCTGGCTGTATCCTTGAACACACAGAGATCTGCCTAGCTCTGCCTCCCAAGAGCTGGAATTAAAGGTGTGTGCCACTGCTGCCCAGCTTCTGCTATGGCTTGCTATTAGTTCTGACCCCCAGGCAACTTTATTTATTAACATACAAATAAAATCACATTTCAGTACAAATAAAATATCACCATATTTCCCCTTTTCTATTTTAATAAAAAGAAAAAAGGAAAAAAGTTATAACTAATATAAGAAAAACTATATACAAAAGTACAATAACTATATACCATATATACAAGCAATAAATACCTAAACAATGTCTAGTCCATTTGCATTTGACAAATTCAGAGAAAATAATTCTATTATCTATCCTGTTTTGTTAAGTCCAAAATGTACCTGATTCACTTTCTATCCTAACTTATATTACTAACAGAACTATCTTATAATGTCTTTCAAATTTATACACTTACACCTCTTTAGTGAGCTTCTTTTTTGAAATTCTTAACAAGGAAAACTATAACTATAACTAACTAATCTTCAACTCCCTCAGAGACCTAAGAAGGAAATAATATTACCTAATAAAAAATAAAAACAGGAAGTGCATGTAAGCAGCTACAAAAAAAATGTGAGTTGACAGAAACAGCCAGCTGCCTGGACGGTCACCTGAGGTTTCTCCGCAATGTTGGAGCATCATCTTCAGCCCATAGGCTTAGCATATCTGACAGACTCATTTGTGAACTAGGATGTACACAAGGTCAACAGTTCAACCTCACATTTGGTGAGAGCAGTCCATGAACCAGAAACACCTGAATTCCACTAGTGTCATGTCATGATTCAGGATTTTAAATTCTGGAAATTGTTGATTTTTTTTTAATTCAGCTGTCCATTCTTCTTGGTTGTGTGTATGTGTGGCTTCATCTTGGTATCCCATTCTTCTCCACATCCCTCTATTAAATGCCAGTCTACCATAGAGAGCTGTGAGCTTAATTATTCTTCAAGAATAACTGTTTCAGCTGCTGTTCCACTGCACATCAGAAGCCATTGGCCCACTGCCTGTTCAGCTGCCTTCGAAGAAAAGGGCACTGTACCTTTTCTAGACTGCAAAGGTCACTTCAGGGATGGTGCCATATTATCCTGGTCTCAGAAGATGCCTTTTGATAAAGCCACAACCACACTTGTCTTGGCAAGAATCGGTAGCCCTTTGTTTCGTGTCCTGTCTGTCCATTTTGTTCTGTTTGTCAGCAGTCGATTCGAGGATACTTTGTTGTCCAGTGGCTAACTTTTGCCACAATGAAAGTTAACTCCATATGCAGTTTCTTCAGTGCCCATATTTTCTCTGAAGTAGATTGGTACTGCCAGGAACTGACATGTCTCATAGTCATAACAAAAAAGAAAAATTTTCTAAGTTATTAAAACATTTTAAATGCCATATTCTGTAGATCTTTGAAGGGTTTGAAGAAGACCTGTCTATCTAAAATATATCTGCTCAATCTTGAAAACATACTTAATATGACTACAAGTTCTATTGTAATGTCTAACTACTAACTTTCATTTCTTTATATCCTAATAGTTGGTTATAATAACATTCAAGGATCAGCAAATTGCATTACATTGTCAAATGAACTGTATAAGTACAATATCTTGAACAAGATTACAAATATATGTATGACATTTTCTAACAATCTTAATCTCAATCTCAATATATATATATATATAAAAAATTTGTATACAAAAAATCCAATCCAATGTAAAGTATTTAAAACTAATAATTGTCTTTTTCTTTTTCTTTTCTTTTAACAAGAACCTTAAATCTAATCTCCTTTGCTTAGCCCTTTTCCTAACCCTTAACAACAACTTTTAACCAACACTCCTAAACAATGAAAATTATCCCAGACCCGAAACCTATTAAAAGATCAAAACCACCCACCCCACACCACCTCTTTGGGAATGTAGGCGTCGTATTCTTAAAATTGCTTCCTGCTGGGTATGGGCAAAGGTATCTTTATTCTGAAAAGAAAAATTTTGGGTTAATCCTCAAATTCTAGGAAAGGTAACTATATCCTTCGTTGTTGAGTTTGAGCATAATGCCAAAGTTCAGGGTTTATCTCAAGTTCTTATTCAAGTAGTCTTTGAAACTGGATCATCTCAGCTAGCCCTCTCAAAATTGCTCTGAGCACTTTGTAGTCCAGAGCGAATCTGTAGATGATGTTTGTCAACTTAGTGATGTTATTCTTGTCCACGTGGAATTGTTGTTGTGGGGTCCCATCTTCTTCCTGGAGACTTCAGTTGATGTTAGGACTGGCCGTGATTTCCTGCAGAAAACTGATAGGAGACTCGAACACAAAGACATGTATAGGCAGCTAATTAAAGCCTTTTTTTCTAGAATTAGTTAGTACTCTATATGACCATTAATATCTTAACAAAGTTTAAAAATGTATATATATATATAAATCTTGTAAATTTGATATAAAATTCATATTTTAAGAAAAGTTTAAAGAGTCAGAATAGAATCAAAGAATTGAGATTAGTAATAGAATAGTCCCTTAATTAATTTGGTTTTTCTCCTGTCTCATATCAGAAGATGACTCTTTCTTCTGGCATGACACAGGGTATTTGCATTTTCCTTTTAACAACATGCTTGAGTTTAAAAAATGAGAGAGCCATTCTCCAACTCCAAAGTCAGCTTTAAATTTTAATTGAACTGGTACTACAAGAAAACCAATAGTGTTAAATTTCTTTAGAGAAGAGCAGACACAAACATTTAGGAAGACTTACAAAATTTTATAGATGATATACCCATAGGCCATTTCACTCTGTTTCCTGGGATAGATGATTTGTCCTTTTTTTTTCAGTTGTCTCATTTGTCCAGTGTTCTTTAGATTCCTTAGCCTTCATTCTCCTAAAAGACAAAAACAAAAAACTTTCCCCAAGACTAATTTTGGGGAGGTTCTCTTTCAGCAAGTTATTATCTGATTAAAGGAAAAGGCATGTGTTAATGGTATAAGTTAGTTTAAATTGGATGGTCATGCTGGTTGCTGAACTATCACCTCTTCTAATTAAGAGGTCTCTCTTGTTCAAATCGAACCTTTATCAATTTTGATGGTACCCACAGCTTATCTTCTCCTGTAGAAACAAAAGCAAAACCTCGTCCCCAACACAACACATATCCTGGTTTCCATTCTGAGGTCAGCACATCCTTAAAGTAAAGAATTAAAGCTGATTTAATTCTGTAGTTTTTTCTATTATCCAATGTCTCTCTGCAGCTGTTGTTCCTTTCCCATTAAGATTGAGAAAATTCAAAGTTAATAGAGCATTATGCAGTCTATTTCTGGGGGATTTTGTTACCCCTTTCTGTTTATTTAGCATATCCTTTAGAGCTTGTTTGATCTTTCTATAACTGCTTGGCCTGTAGGATTATGTGGTATATCTGTAATATGCTTTATATTGTAATAAGCAAAAAACTGTTTCATTTTAACAGAGACATATGCTGGAGCATTGTCAGTTTTAATTTGCACAGGTATACCCATGATGGCCATAACTTCTAGCAAATGAGTGATTACAGAATCAGCTTTTTCAGAACTCAAAGCAGTTGCCCATTGAAATCCTGAATAAGTATCAATGATATGGTGTACATATTTCAATTTTCCAAATTCTACAAAGTGAAACATATCCATCTGCCAGATTTCATTCCTCTGAGTACCCTTTGGGTTACATCCTGCTGGTAATGGCATTTGATTGTAGAAGGAACAAGTAGGACATTTCCTCACAATTTCCTTGGCTTGTGGCCAGGTGATGGAAAAATCCTTTTTTAAACCTTTACTATTGACATGGTGTTTTTTATGAAATTCTGAGGCCTCCAGCACATTTCCTATCAATAATTTAGCAATCTCAGTTTTATTGGGGAGGTAGTAGTGATGGCTGAGGGTGGTAGGGGGCAGAACAGCCTACGGGGTGACAAGGAAACTTTGATCTGTTGCCAGCTGTTTGAGTTAATGAGGAACTATATGCCCATGCTGGGGGGATTAACCATTGGGGGCAGATAAAGGAGACAGCGGTATTTCTGGTAAACAGAACCTGTGTTATGAGATCTCTGAGTTATGCTGAGTTCAGCTTTCTGTTTACCCAATAACAATCCTCCTGTTTACTTCGTCAGACTGCTGCCTTGGGTCAGGCCTAAGCCATGATCTTCGGACACTGTCAGCAGCATTACCAGTTTTGGGGCCTGCTTTGGACCTTACAGTCAATCATGACAGGGACAGAACAACATATGGACAGAGATAAATACACATTTAAAAAGGCAGGCAGACAAGGGTACATTGAAAAGGTGCAGACAGACACAGGTAGAAATTGGTGTAGAATCCCAGAAACAGGAAATAAAGAAAAACAGACACAGAGACAGACAGATAGTTCATGACTGATACAGGGGGGTAACAGGCAGTGAGTAAACGGTTAGACACAGAAAGAATAAAAGAAAGATACAGAGACTCAGAAAGACAGAAAAGAAAGATAGCAAGAGAGACGAAGCAGAGATAAATCAATAGGAATAACGCCTTTGTATAATTTGAAAGCCATTTTGTGCGACTTGGAATAATGTAACACTTGACAATGTGTTAAGGAGTCAGCTACAAGGCAACTCTGCTCTGAGCCAGCCATAAGGCAGCTCAAACCCAAGCTTAAGGCAGGCTCTGATATGCTAAGGAACCAGCCCCAAGGTCCTGCTGGTATGTTAATGAATCAGCCATAAGCTGTTAACCCTGTTAGTACAAAACTCTCACTAGACAATACAAAAAGTTAGAACTTTGGAGAGGACTCCAGGAAGGCACTGCTAGACTCCTGAGACATAGCATCTCAAGCCTCTGCACTGATTCCCATCAGCAAGGGGACTTTGAAACCAGCTACTCTGTGACTCTGGCTTCAGCAGCCCTTGAATTCCCAGCACCATGGTTGAGTTCACAAATGCCCACCTCTCTGTGCTAGTGGCTGGTTGCCACTCCCAAGGACCTTCTGGGACTTCCATCTGTGCCTTCCTCCTGGCCTGCTACAGCTAAAGGACCTCCCATTGGACACTGTTTGAGCTTGCTTCTCAAGTACCCTCATCAGAGAGGATTCTCCAGGGGAAGCCCGCAGTATTTCCCGCTTGACTGGCTGTTACTACCAGCTCACTAGGTGAGACGCCTGTTTACATAAGATTACAGTAACTTTATAATATCTAAGTATTGTAAGGAATGTTTGTATGAATAAATCAAGCATATTTGAAAGGCAAAATCTCCTGTGGAAATCCTAATTGCTGAATGCCTCACAGTCTACCAGTTGTGCTCTCTGTACAGCATAATCCAGAAGCAGAAACAGAGATTATAAAAGACAGACAAGATTCTAATAATTCCGTCTCTTGTGCAAGTAATAAATCTATATAAATCTATATTCTTTTTCCTGTCAAAAGACACAGATGAATGACACAGAGACAGACAGGCAGGCAGGCAGACAGACATACACACAGAGAGAAACACATACACACACACCAAGGAGATAGTCAGATACACACACACACACACACACACACACACACACACACACACTCCCCAAGGAGATAGCCAGAAATGTGAAAATTAGAGATGGTAACACAGAGACAGGAATTATCTGTCAGGTCCAAAGAAAACTCTAGTTCATCAAACTCCAAAGACAGTTCAAATATCCAGAAATGAGCTCAAGCTGGGCTATAGAAGGACTTCTGGTTGTTAGGTAAAGCCAGCATTCCTCAGGAACTTGTGAAGCCAGTTCCTGTCTACCAAAAAGGGCCATTTCTGTTACCTCTGGCAAAGGCACATATGGTTCTCCAATTAACATACCTGTGGTGCCTGTCAGCAAATCAAGGTCCATGAAAGCCTCCAGGCTCCCTCAGTCCCTAATCACAAGTACTTGTTATACATCTCAAAGCCTCCACGCCAGTCTCTGGCCCTTCCCTCCCTGCAGCTACTCACCCTTCTTGTAACCCAGCTCATTAGGCTCTGTTTCCACTCTTGCTACTCTCTCTATGCTCCCTCTATCCCTGTTACTTTTTCTTTTCTTGCAAAGAGCCTGGGCCATGTCCAGTCTGCTGGTCCCATTCAGTCTACTTTCTCTCTCTGCTCTGGACTCTTCCTGCTGCCTCTGGCTCTTCTCTCCCTCATATCTACAATAAAAACTTTCCCATATTCTTAGTTTATAAAGTGTCAAAAATAAACAGATGAGTTAGATACAAAATATACTAAGGTAGACCTGGACACAGACCAAAAGACAGAAAAGTGTTAGGTCTCAGGGTGACTATATGTCTAGAAATGAGCTCAAGTTGGGCTATAGGACTAGATGTTTCTAAACCAAAAAAAAAAAAAAGATTAAAAAGGTTAAAGTTTATGTAAGTTGTAAAGGTCTAAAGTAATGACTTATGGTTTGTGAATGCAAATTGTAAAGGCCTGAGAAAGTGATTTTAGGTATGTGAAAAATGAGACTCAAAAGATGATACATGCAATGTTAAAACTTCAAAGATTAGAATTTTTAACATATTAGTCAATAGAGTTCTGGTAAGCTATTAATCTAACTGTAGATGAATTTTTCTTTGGGCCACCAGCTCACAAAAAATGACATGGAGACTTACTATTAATTATCAAAGCTCAGCCTTACCTTAGACTTGTTCCTAACTAGTTCTTATAACTCAAATTAACCCATATTTTTGAATCAATGTTCTTTTATGTGGCTCAGTTACCTTTACTCTGTATTGCCCATCCTGCTTCCTCTCTATCTGGCTGGTGACTCTGCCTTTCCTCTTCCCAGTGCTCTCTCTGTCCAGAAGTCCCTGCTGTACCTCCTGCCTAGCTATTGGCCTCTCACCTTTTTATTAAACCAATCTCAGTGACCTATCTTCACACAGTGTAAAGGAATATTTCATAACATCGAGCCTTAGTAAAACACTGGCTACAATTATTCTTACAGGCTCAAAATTTTAACTTTCCTTTGGTTGTTTTCTAAATATAGATTGAAAAGTGCTCCTCGTCGTCGTAATGAAAACATCTCTTGACAAGGGGAAGAACATTTATGCTTTTAACCCAGAAACAACTTTTGGGTCCCCAAGCTCTTCCCCTTTGTTCTCTTTCCTGCCAAGAAATTTCTGTCACATTACAAATGAGTTTTCTGCTACTATTATGCAGATAACTTTTCAGGTTTTTGATTTTTTTTTTTTTTGCTATGACTCAAAACTGTGAGTCTACCTCATCAACACTTAAGTTTTTTTCTACAATGAAGATTTCAGTGCCGATTATAGACACTGGTCATTCTAATACCTGTTGTTCCTAGCATTCCCCCTAGCACATTCCCACTCATCTGACAGACACCATCCAGGCTCTGAAAACTACTCCAAAATGGCCTAAAACTCACCAGCACCAGGTGGTCTTGCAGAACCTTCAAGCCCTGGACTTGCTGACCACTGATGTAAACCATTCCAGTTGATGTGACTGCTCCCTGTCTCCTCAGGCTGGGTCAGCAAACCAGAGCTTCTAATGACTGGCCCCCAAGCCCAGGCTTTTGACCAACATTCCAATCTCTCTCTGGACCCCTACTATGACCCTACCAGAGTGTTGAATCTGTCAGAAATGGCATCATCCTTTATCTTCGACAAAAGGGTGGAATGCTAGGTTTCAGGCAGTCAATATGTAGGTCTCAGGCTATCTATGTGTCCAGAAATGAGCTCAAGATGGACTTTAGAGAAACTGGTGGGTAGATAAAAGCCATTAATCCTCAGGAACAGCCAAAAGGAGTCATTTCTCTCACCTCTAGCAGAAGGAACAGTGGCTACTTGTGGCACCCATCAGCAATCAAAGCCCATGGTGGCCTCCAGGCACCCTCAGTATCACAAGTACATGAATTGTTACACATTTCAAAGTCCACACTAGCATCCAGGCCCTTCCCAGCCCCAGTTATTTATCATCCTTATAAACATGATTTGTCCACCCCAGACTATTTTCTCCAGATCTTCTTTTTACATATATTTTAATTAAAAATTATTATTGATTTAGCATAAAAATATGACAGGCATTATCTCATATATTTAGTTTTGGTTTCCTCCACCCTCATCTCACTCTTCTCTCCCATCTTCTGAGCTCATCCCTTCTCTGTACCCTTTTATCCCCTCCATTCCCCTTTCTAGTTTCCTATCACCCCTCCCTTACCATATGGCCCAGCTAAAATACTCCTGAGAATACACCCAATGAGCTCTATCTTCCACCATGGAGATACTTGCACATCTATGTTTATTGCTACTTTTTTTCCACAACAGTATGTAAATGATATCAACCAATCAATGCCCACCAACAGATAAAGAGATAAGGTAAATGTGGTAGATATACACAATTTTTATTTTCCCATCAAATGAAATAGAATTATAAAATTTTCAGTGAAATTGACAAAACTAAAAATGAATATATTAACACTGACAACTCAGACTCATAAAGATAAACACATCACTCTCCTGTGGATCCTAGCTTCTAACTGTTGTATATTTGTATTTATGTGGGAAGATGTAGGGATAGAGACCTGGAAACTAGAAAGGAGCCCACAACTTCATTTTACAAACAAAGTGAGGTGTGTTGTTTGTAGCTAGCTAGGTATATAGAATATAAGGAGACATCAGGAGAAAAATGTCAAATTAAAAGCCAAAATCAAAGGGTTCCTCGCGAATACCCTCATTTAGCCATTTCATATTACTGACACTAAATTACTGGCACAGTATTATGTAGGCTGTATTACAAAGTCTTTCAAATCTTCTTAATAAGAAAAGAAAAGGAATAAAGCAATTTCTTCCCAAGGACTAAAGGTTTTAATTTAATTGGGAAGAGAAATAAAAAACCCAAAAGGAAACTTCTTTCTCACCTAAGGAAAACTTATAAAATGTTATTTTTATTCTTTTTCAGCTTGTGTTAGTTTTTATGCTCTGTGTACATACTTATTTGAATGGATTCTTAAACTGAGCTCAATTATCTTACACTGTTTAACCACAAAAATCAATCAATGAGAAGTAGAATATGTGAGGAGGTAAGGCGGTGGGAGTTTTCAGATTAACAGTAAGGTTGTTACTAGCAATTCTCTCCAATTCAGACAATAACACTTTCTACTTACTCGTTAGATTACTAAACAGCCCTTTATCCTACAGCAGAACACAAAGTACTTCTCATTATAGTTTTTAACCTCTCTATTCCAAAGATTATATTACTATTCTTGCTCTTTAAAATGAGCATATTTTTCAAATACAGTGTTTTTTCAGGGCTTGGTGTTGAATTCAGATCCACACACGTACTATCAAACCATCCTATAACTTGTGTATACCCTGTCATCCAAATACAATTTTAACAGCAAACATTTCTGAAACTCAATGGTACATGCATACTTATAAATATTCAGACTTTAGTAAATGAATATAACTATGTAATGAAACTGCTTCCATGCATTACACCCCAAAATATAGTGCTATAGATCTTGAAATGTCTTCTTGGGAAAATGCAAGTAAAGCCAAATTAACATTACCATATTCTTAGTTTCGAGAACAACAAACCTAAAAATAACATTTTCTTTTTTCACACAGAAAACATGAAAACTAAGTGCTATACTCAGAAGGAGGAATGGAGAAACATAAGAAACGGTGAGTGGGACAGGGGAGTTCTAAATATAACTGAAAGAGAAATGAAAATATTCCTTTAAACATTAACTTAATCAAACTACAAGAAATGCATTTTTAAAATGTTTCACTAAGCAGTAGGTTAGGTCGGCTCACAGTTTCCTTCTACCATTTTTCCAGTGTTCTCATAAATTATGTAGCTATTGATAGGTGGTGATCCAGGATAAGTTACCACAGTAACTGTACAATTACGTTTTGGTAGTTTGGAGGAGCTTCTCATACATTCCGACATATTCTCAAACTTTATGGGCTTTCCTTCAACCAAAACTCTTGCCAAGTGAATCAGTGATGGCCAAGTCTGGATAGTTTCAAAGAGGCAGATGGAATCTGCGGGATGTTGCCCACCCTCGACCCCATGGAGGAGCTTCTCAGATCATTGAACTTGTTCCTGGTTCCTCACTCGAGCTACTGCCACTCTCTCCAGGAAGATACAGGAAGTTACATGCCACATAAATGGGGAAAGTTAAGTCTTCGTTTTCTAGGTTGACCACCTCTAGCCGTTGATCCTTTCTCAGGGAAAGTACATGGTAGTCTGTGTCCTTTCTGAAAACGGCTCTTCCAGTCTCGTCCAATGAGATCACGCGCAGACGGAAGGCAACTTTTCTCTGCCACAGTAAGCTGACACCAAGGCCACAGGATTTATTCAGTGCACTGCGACGGAATATAATGCACTTGTTGTTGTAGTCAACCACCAAGTCCCAGCCAAAGTTGAAGCCAGACCAGCTCCAGCTGCATTGCTCATCAGTGGGAATTTGGCGTCCACACCGCATGCTGTTTCCATGGACATCGGACACGTGGACATCCGCTGGCCCAAGTTCCCTGGACTGCTCTGCCAGAAGAAGTGCTAGCCATTGCTCTTTGTAGACTGGGGTCAACCATATAGCCGGGATCAATGCATCCTGGTCAATAATGTGTGCTGAAGGCAGGTCACAGATGATGTAGGAGAGCCTTAGTTGCTGGAACACTGACACAAAGGCTCTCCCCTGCTCAGTCTGCAGAAAAGGGATACCATCTAAATCACTTTTGTAATTGGCAAAGTACAAGTCGGCAGCAGCCAATAGTTCACTTGGGCATCCTGACCATGTGGGTTCTAGCTGCAGGAACATCCACTTTTTCAGTGTAGTGTACACATCTATCTCCACTTGGATCACCAAGAGATCTGAAGAGGCAATGAGCTGCTTCATGAGATCCAGACTGATTTCTGGCAACAGCTCATCACTTTGCCAGATCATCAGGTTGTCCAAGAGCCACTGGAGGCAAATGTATCGGATGTTCTGCAGCCCGTAGTTCTCAGCGGCGTAGTAGTAGGTGCACACAGTCTTGATACTGACTGAGACCATCATCATCTCCTCACACTGTTGAATTAACCCATCCAACTGCAGCATACTTGCTGTGGCCAAGATGGCAATGACTCGGCAGAGAGGAATTTCCACCCTATGACTGTATAAGTAGCCCAAAGCCTGATGGAAAGAGTCACGGTCAATATTCTTGTCAGGCATCTCCATCTCTATTGTATTCATGTTTGTCTCTCGCCAGGCACCACTGAACATGCTAGCAAAGTACCCTGACCGGCACAGGTAGACCCTGTGCAAGCACCACTCCTCGTCAAATGCACAGATCTTTACGTCACTGTCCTCGCCCCTCAGGAAAAGAGACTCATAAATGGATCTGGACCTGTCCTCTCCCGATCTCCTACGGGGGACTTTTGCCGGGGGTCCTCCCGGGCCGGCCTTCCGCTTGTGGCTCACCTGACCCGCGCGGGCGGCAGGTCCGGCCGCTTCACCTCCCTGCTCCTCACGGACGACGGCCGCTGCTCCAGCTTCCGCGGCCTCCCCATCTCTAGCAGCACGAGGCTCTTCTGCGGGGGGATTTCTTCGGAACCACATTCGGCTGCTGAGAGCTTGTCCCATGGCTTCGTCTGAGGGGGAAACGTGTACTTCCTCGTCAGATGTAGAGGCCCAAGACTAAACCTCAAGCCGGACTGCGGCTGAACAGCGACCAACGTCGCGCAGCGTCAAAGTCGCCTCAAAGTCAAAATGGCGGCTAAGATGAACCACTCTGCCATACCATCGGTTCAGCCGGACAATTGCGCCCCCTACCTTGGAGGACCACACATTACACTTCCCTCCAAAACTTCCTGTTCTTGGGCTGGCCTCACAGACTGAGGGCGCATTCTATACCTTTTCGTGTGGACCGCTCTGAAACACTAGTAGCATTGCTTGTCTAAAATTTTGAATGATGATTTATCAGGAATTACATCTTGTTCCCGTCTTTGTCCTCCAAATGACTTCACATACCTTAGTAAGTTCTGTAACTGCATCATCAGCACAGATAGTGAAGCCATTTTCCATGAAAAATATTTGCTCCATATCCTGCTGTATTTTAAAACTCATTTGTTAAAATAATGTTTCCAGCTATACAACATTTTAAAACCATCTAGTTTTTAAACTCAAAGCCATCTGTTTGAGGACCATGCAAACATTTCCCCCAGAAACCTGAACAGTAAATATCAGATACAACTTTAAGGTACTGGAAAGATCAACTAGTCAAAATTTAAATCTGTTGGGTATAATTAAGGTCCAGGCTTTACAAGTAAGTAATCTAGGAAGTGGCTGTGTTTCAAAAGCAAACTTTGGTCACAGTGTTTTCTAACCATTTCTTAGATAATGTAGCGATAATAACCTAAACAGAGGGAGCTTTGTCTCTCCTTGATACATTGAATACAAATAGTATTTTCCCCTGGTAGACAGATGCACTGAATTTACCCTAAAGGAAGACAGGAATTACAAAGTTGGTACACAAATAGTCTTTGGGAGTGAATTTTTCTATAGTGCAGGTGAAAATTTGTTTTAAACATTGCACTGTGGTATGGTTAGGCTCCCAGGTTAGAATCCAAAAAGAATCATTTCATTGCATATTCTGGCAAAACTCAACTGTCAAACTTAGTATAAGGCCAAGGAGCAGGGTGATAAGATAAAGGGCATAGGATGGAAACAATCAGTATGAATGTGCAGTCAGTTTTGAATATCTGAAAATGACTTTACTCTTTTGAGATGCATTTATCACATACCTATTTCAAGTTGCATTGGTGATATTTGCCTGGCAAGTTTTTACAAGAATGAGTGAATAAAAGACTGGGGATGTAGCTTAGTAGAACAATTGCTTTGTGTGCCCAAGGTCCTGGTTTTAATAGTCATAACCAATTAAGAATAAAAATTAAATATGAAAATAGAATGAAGTATTTGAAATAGGAAGTTTGTTGTTTAGATTTTGATCATCTTGACACAAACTAGGGTCATCTGGGAAGAGGGAACCCATTTCATTTGAGAAAATGCCTCCATTTGATTGGCCTATAGCCAGGTCTGTGGACATTTTCTTTATTAATGGTTGATGTTGGAGGTCCTAGCCTACTGAGGGCAATGCTACCCTTGGGAAGGAGGTTCCTGGAAAGTTTAAGAAAGCTAGCTGAAGGTGAACCTGATGAGTAAGCCAGTAGGCAAGGGTCTTCTAGAGTTTCTGCTTTATTTCTTACTTTCAGGCTTCTGCCTTGAGTTCCTGTCCTGATTCACCCAGTAATGGAGTATGGCCTGAGAGTTGTAAGATGAAACACACCCTTTCCTACTCCAAGTTGATTTTGGTCATTGTGGTAGTTTGAATGTAATTGGTCCCTGTAATCTCATATGGAAGGGCACTATTAAGAACTGTGGCATCAAACTTAAAGACTCCCTTGGCTTTATCATTAGCATTATCAGGTTAACATACTTCTAACATAAATATTGCTATACATAATTACAGTTCTCTCAATCTTACATCTTAAAGCAAACTCTTAATAGAACCATTGACACTTTAAAAATTTTAGCAGAAATCCAAAAGCAATTTCTTAATAGAACTAAACAAAACATAACATTTGTCTACTCAAATAACAAGAAAATATTTTTTTCAAATTAAATAGACTGAGGAATATTCACTCCCTTGTTTCTGTATATTTTTTAAACTAAATCTCAAGCCTAGTTAGGCTTCTCCATCTAAACAGTTCCATTTTTAACACAAAATCAGTTCATAAGTCACCACAGTTAATAAGGCTTATATGTGTACACAAAGCTGCATCTTGTGCTTAGCTAGAAAAAACAAATTTCTCCATTTAAATAGTTCCATTTTAACACAGTTTCATAAAACAGTTCCTAAGTCATCACCATTGATAGTCTATATGCATAAGTAAATTCAAAATTGTTTCATTGCAATGAAATCACTCCTGTCCATCCCATTTCTTAAGTCTGAAAAGTTAAAAAAAAATAATAAACTCTTGTACCAGCCTTCCAAATATGAAGAAACTTTTCTCACAACCAAAAACTTTTTGTAGTTAACAATTCTAGTTCAAACAAGTATCTGTAACTTTTGTTCTCAGGCCAGAGGCACTTTCAGTTACAGCAGCATTTTCTGGCAGTCTTTCCCAAGGAACCTTTGCCTCAGGAAAAGAGCTATTAGCTCCACAAGAGCTGGTTGGTACAAAGTCCTCTCAAAAGAAACTTTCTTACAACCAGCAAACAGAAACTGCCGAGCTTTTGCTGCTAGCTCTGTTCATGGTTTTTATAGATTTCACAGTCCTGGTCTATCTGTGCCTCCCATAACTGGGCCATTCCCAGAACCCCTGTGTCCTGAGGCTAGAAGGCTCTCAATTGCCTTCGGCCACATGGAATCAAGGTTCCTCCAACTGCTACTAGCTGAACCATGACTTTCCTACAGCAACCCTGGCTCTGGGAGGAAACCCAGCCACTACCAACTTCAGTTTCCTTGGTTCCATTACCTGCTTTACTGGCAGCCCAGTGCTCAGCAACCTGGGTCCCGGAAACCTCTGTATGCTGTCCTGCTTGGACAACTGAATGTAGCCCCAGGGCATTTCCATGGTTCCAGCCACGCCCTGCTGCTGTGAGCTCAGGCTGCGTCAGTCTCAGCAGTCTGGCTCTTCAGCCTGGGGCACTGCTCTCACCTCCACAGCTCCCTGGAGTCCAGTGCATCTCAGCACGTCAAACTCTAACACCACTTCTCCACCCATGGTAGCAGTCTGGTCTCTGCAGTCTCCACTGCTCACTGCTACTCTCTGTTCACCTTTCAAGTGGCTCAGCATCTCTGCTGGGCTCTCCAAGCTGCTGCATGCCATTCACCTCTCTCTCGGCTTAGCGTCTCTACTCTGTTCCTCACCGCGCTGCCTCTTGGCAGAAAGCTTGCAGACCCCCACTTTTTGAGCTGTCTTGGATGTCTGCTACCTGTCCTGCAATGATGTTCCTGGGGTCTCAGCTGTTGGTGTCTGGCTGCTGATGTTTGTGCTGGCTCTGGTGTCCACCATTGTTGATGGCTTCTGGAGCTTCTGAAACCGTTCAGACTGCCAAGTTCACAGTCTGCTATGGATGCTGCTTTCTGCATCCCAGGTTGGGAAAACCTACTCTACCCTAAGTTTACCTAAGCCTTCACAATGTCTCTATACCTAAAGCTTATTCTACCCTACTATACCTAAGCCTACATTCCTTGAACTAAATTTAAGACTTACATTACCAGCAAGAAAGAGAAATACAGACAGAGAAACATAGACAGAGACAGACACTTTCTGCAGCCTTGACTGGGCATCTTTCAGCCCCTCATCTTTACTCCTGAGAATAAAAAACCCATGACCAACATGGCTGGGAGCATGGCAGCAGGCAGGCAGGCACACATGGCTTTGGGGCAGTAGCTGAGAGCTTACATCTCAATACGAGCACAAGGCAGTGAGAACTAATTGGGAATGGCATGGACTTTTGATTCCTCAAAGCCCACTGTGGTACTTTGAAAATGTCCCCCAAAGAGAATGGCTCTATTAGGAGGTGTGACCTTGTTGGAGGAAGTGTGCTACTGTGGGGGTGGTCTTGGAGGTCTCTTTTGGTCAAGCTTCACTCAGTGTGAGAGTCAGTTGACTTCCTGTTGCCTGCAAGGTGTAGGACACTCAGGTATTCCTTCAGCACCAAGTCTGCCTGCATGCTGCTATACTCTCTGCCATGATGATAATTGACTGAACCTCTGAAACTGTAAGCAAACCCCCTCAATTAAATGTTTTCCTTATAAGAGTTGCTCTGTTCATGGTGTCTTTTCACAGCAATAAAAATCCTAACTAAGAGATATGTTGGTACAAGGGACTACAGTATTACTGTGACAGGCCTGGCCATGCTTTTGTTTAGATTAGTATGGAGTTTGGTACTTTGAGTTAGGAAAGCAGTGGAATGCTTTAAGCACTGCCTGATGGGAATAGTAGTAGGAGCATGGAAGACAATGGCGCTGATAATGATATAAAATATCAGGAGCTGGCTCAAAAGGTTTAAGAGAAGAATTTTAGTAGGCTGCCTAGAAATAGTTCTTGTGATATTTTTGTGAAGGAAGTGGCTGCCTTTTGCCTTTGTTTGAAAAGTCTGCCTGAGGCTAAAGTGAAGAGTTTTGGATTAAGTCTGTTGGCAGAAGAAATTCAAAAGAGCCTATTATAGACTCTGTTATGAAGATATTAGTGGTAATTCTAAGGATGTTATAATGAAAAGGAGTATGCTGAGCATGATAAATTACAGAATGTAAATTTTGAGGAGAAAAACAACACCAGGAAGTGGAATAAAGCTACATTCTATGTGCAAGGAGATAAACATTGTAAGAAATGGAATAAAGGAAGTGGTGACCTCAGGGCAAGATCCCACTCAGCTAAATTTCCAACTGGTGAAAAGGAACTAAAGAAAAACTTAGAGTCCAGTGTGGTGGGCACACCTTTAATTCCATCACTGGGAAGGCAGAGGCTGACAGATCTCTGAGTTTAAGTCCAGCCTTGTCTACAGAGCAAATTTCAGGAAAGCCAACCCATGAAAGACATAAAGCTGGTGAAGATATAAATGAACCAGTGGGCCATGTTCCAGCCCCAGCAAGCAGCAGAACATGATGGTTTTGCTCATGTGGTTCTGGCTTTAGAGTTATGGATAGAAGAAAGGATTTAAGGAATAAAACCACTGAGGCCAGGCATGTGCCAGGGGTGTCCCTGAATGGAAGCCTAGTAGAGAGGTCATTGTATAAAGCTGTGAAGTTGAAGCCTGGATTGCCTTGGAAAACTGAGAGGTGAGAGATTCAAGAGTCATGGGATATCTGCTGAGGAGAGCTGCTAACAGGGAGTGGAACCAGCCCAAGAGAAAGTAATGTCTTGCAGTCCACAGCGCTGAACAGAGTTGAAGGTGTGGAAAGTGTTTTAACATCATATATAGAGATGCAGAGTTTAGAATTTGACCAGCTGATTTTCGGTCTTGCTTTGGTCCAGTATTTCCTCCATATGCTCCCTTCCCTGCATTTTGGAATGGTAATGTATATCCTGTGCCATTACATATTGGAAGTATGTTATCTTTTTTTATTTTTATTTTATAGGGAATTACAGTGAAGAGATTGCCAAACATCTCAGAAGAGACTTTGGGCTTTGGCTTTGAAACAAGTTTGAGACTGTTATAGATTATGGGGCTTTGAAGTTGTACTGAATTCATTTTGCATTTTGATATGGCTATAAGCCTTTGGGGGACAGGGGGTGAAATGTGGTAGTTTGAAAGAAAATGACCCCCAAAAGGAGTGGCACTCTTAGGAGGTGTGTCCTTGTTGGAGGAAGTGTGCCACTATGGGGGTTGGCCTGGTGATCTCTTTTGCTCAAGTTTCCATCAGTGTGACAGTCAGTCAACTTCCTGTTGCCTGCAAAATGTTGCACTCTCAGCTCCAGCACCATGTCTGCCTGCATGCCACCATGCTCCCTGTCATGATGATATTTTTCTGAACCTCTGAAAGTATACACAAGCTACCTCAATTAAATGATTTCTTTATAAGAATTGCCATGGTTATGGTGTCTCCTCAAAGCAATAAAATCCCAAACTGAGATACCCTTCTCCAGTGAAACACCTCCTACAACAAGGCCACACCTCCTAATCCTTCCTAAACAGTTCCACCAACTGAGGACCAAGTATTCAAATATATGAGCCTATGGGGTTCATTCTCATTCATAACTCCACATTAAACTCCCTGCTCCCCATAGACGCATGGCTATATCATAATGCTAAATTAATTTAGTTGCACTTTAGTAAATGTCCCAAAGTCTTTCAAACTTAACATAGGTTAGAAGTACAAAGTTGCTCCTGCAACTACCCAGGCCCAGAACTAGGTTTGTGAATTGACCCACCCCAACATCCATCCCATCTATGATTTGCTTGAGCATGTAAAGGAGTGGGTCCTGAAGACCCAAAGCTGCAGGATCTCTATGACACAGGGCAACAACAGGATATCCAAGAGGAGTCTCAGTGAGGGCCCAGTATTGATGGTATAGCAGAAGCCAGAGGCCTCAAACCAGACTCTTTGAAACAAACACTTGCAAGTAAAGATAATGGACTAAAGGATTTACTGTGTGATTCACTGTGTCACACTATAGCTTCTATGACAAGATTTTTCTTTTTACTTTTTTTCTCTGAAATGTTATTTCCTTTTTTGGAGGGGGAAGTTACAAGGGCAGAGGGCAGATGTAAAAGGATAGAAAATGAGTGGGATCAAACTGCATGGTGAGAAAGAAACAAAGAATAAATAAAAAGATAGTAATAAAAAAGTCCAACATTGATTCTGAGACTCAAGGTAATCTCTGATTTGTAACTACCTATAAAATATCAAATTGCATACTTTTAGAATATATTGGCACAGAATACAAATTACCATTCCTAAAGGGAGGAAGGAGAGCATAGTGAGGAAATGCTGGACCAAAAGCAAGACTGAAATTCATCAGGACAAACTCTAAATCCTGTAGCTCCATGTCAGATGTCAAAGGGCTCAGATGGCTTTTAAGATCTCCCACTCTTGCATCTTTGCTGACTATAACAAACATACTTCTTTCTCTGGCTTTGGTCCCACTCCCTCTGTGCAGTTATCTCAGGCAGGTTATCCATGCCTCTGTCACCTGAACATCCTGGGGTCTCTAAAGCAATCCAAGCTTCACTGTCACAACTTCATGCAATGGACTCTCAGGGTTTCAGTGCAGGGAGTCTCTTGTCACAAACCTGACTTCTATAGCTCTGCTTGACCACAGATAAAGATTCCATAATCCCTTTACTCATGGATTCTTCATGACTCTTAAGATGGAAATATGTGGCCAACACTGCCAAGATCAGCTGCCCCATTGGGAGGGAGCCAGGTTCCTTCCTATAATTACATTTGTGTAAGTTTTCATTTGTTCTTGTTTAGGAGCAGAAAATTCCACAGGCTACCTTCCTTTTTAGGAATTGTGAAAATTCCTTTCACAAGCTGCAAGATTAGCTGGATGTGGTCTTTCCCTGAGGGTACCCCTCCCTTTATTCCATTTCCCCATCAGGCCTTTCCTTATTTATTTCAACACAAGCCTTGACTCCAAAGTTTAATTTCCTGGTTCTACTTTTCTCCTCCAACTATACATTTTTCATTTCCAACTCTTTTTCATTATAGAGCAGCATGAGAGTGATTACTAGTAACCACACAACAGAGTCAATGTTGAGCTTGTAGGTAATCTCATAATTGTCTCAAGACATCCCAAGACCACATTCTCAGCACAAAGGAGATTTATTTGTCTTGAGGGACAAAGGGCAGAGAATAAGAGACAAAGACAAGATAGAGGATGAGGAGGGGGGAAGGGAACAAGGGAGATAGGAGAAAAGGGGCAAAGAGAGGAGGAATGGGTTATTTGTTGAGGTATGAGAGCAAAAGACTGCTTCTGGATAGAGAGGAGACAGACATGGCCCATAGGCAAATGGCAGTTTATAAAGGTAAAAGGGGAAACCCTGTGTTAGGATGAGGTGATGTTTAGTTTTGATTGAGGATGTTAAGATGGCCCAAAGGGGACTTTTGATTGTTGAACTTCAATACTTTGATAGCTGGACCTAGGTAGTCAGCCTCAGAAGGAAGAAGAGTCCAAATAAGGGAACAGACCTTGGTGGCTACCTTTAGAGATGATGTTATCTCATGGTTTTTAGTAAGGTAGAGAGAATGGGGAAGGAGGGCAAGGCCTGCCAGAGCCATGTTTGCCATGTTCGAGCTAGGTAGAGTCCCTTCTGAGCTGTCTTGCAATCCCCTCTACCAGTGAAATTTGTCAAAAATTTTTCAATTTAGCCTCATGCAGAATCTTAAGACACAGGAAGCAGGCATCCACATTCTTTGACAAATCATCACCAAATGGTCTCTAGTCCAGTTGCTAATATTGTTCCCCTCTGAAAACTCTTAAACTGGGCCTCCAGTCCTCATTGCTGTCAGCAGTACTGTCTTCAAAGCTCTCACTAGGATGGCCAGTGTCTTAGGTGGGGTTATTATTGCTGTGATGAAACACCATGACCAAAGCAAGTTGGAGAAGAAAAGTGTATTTGACTTATACTTCCATGTCACTGTTCATCAATGAAGGAAGGTTAGGACAGGAATTCAAACACAGCAGGGACTTGGAGACAGGAGCTGATGCTGAGGCCATAGAGGAGTGCTCCTTACTGGTTTGCTCCCCATGGCTTGCTCAGCCTGCTTTCTTATAGAACCCATGGCCACCAGCTCAAGGATAGCCTCACCCACCATGGGATGGGGCCTCCTCCATTGAACGCTATTTGAGAAAATGCCTTACATCTGGATCTTATGGAGGCATTTTCTCAACTGAGACCCCTTTCTCTATGATGACCCTAGCTTGTGTCAAGCTGACACACAAAACCAGCCAGTACACTGGCTAACTGTAATATGACTTGGTACAAGAAACAAATTATTTTTAGTCCTTGAGACAGGCCTTCAATTTTAGGGCCAAGATTATAGAATTCAAGCAATGATATCTATTGGATTGATTTCCTGTTTTAGTTAGCTGTGTCCCCTTTGTTAAGTTAAAGACAAAGTTGGAGTATGTCTGCCAGCTTTTATTTATCCTGTATGAGGACTGCAGGACTGCCTGTATGGAGAGTGAATAATTTTGTATTCCTTGGAATTTTCTGAAAAAATTGGTTAAAATCTTTCTGAATATTTACCCCTTTATTGCTCACCCCAGAGAAAGAAACATTATATAAGAAGTCCTATGTCCTATGTGATATAGACTTTATTGGCAGTATATGTGTCACTTATCACAATATGGCAGAGCTCTTTTTGTGTTGCTTGAGATGGACAATGTCCTCAAGAGTGTTAACAGGTTTCATAAAGCAGGTTATCATGGGCAAAGTAACTACAGTTAGCAAAATGTGTGAGAACCAGGATAATCTGTGTGTTAATGGCTAATCAAGATTGATCAGCCTTGCTGTTTGGATGCCAACAGAGAGATATTTCACTGTGTGTGAACATGACCCAGTTTTTCTGAGTGAATGTTGGGATTGGTACTCCAAGGGAAATGTATGCATCAGAAAGAGACTTCCAAATGAAGCCTGCCTTGAAAAATAAAGTAAAGCTTTGAAGGGCAAATGACAGAAGATAACATAGAAGCTCTATTTACACCACAGCTTTCATCAGGAGGCTCATTCCAACTGAAGTTAAATATTACTTGTCTGACAGACAGAAGATAACATAGAAGCTCTATCTACACCACAGCTTTCTTCAGGAGGCTCATTCCAACTGAAGTGAAATATTACTTGTCTGACAATCATAACAAAGGAATGCCTGAACAAGCCAGGCGGTGGTGGCACACGCCTTTAATCCCAGCACTTGGGAGGCAGAGCCAGGCGGATCTCTGTGAGTTCGAGTCCAGCCTGGTCTGAAAAGTGAGTTCCAGGAAAGGCGCAAAACTACACAGATACCCTGTCTCAAAAAAACAAACAAAACAAACAAACAAACAAAAAACCAAAAAAAGAGAAATGCCTGAACAATCTAAGTCTCACATAATCTATCTACTTATACATATTTAAAGGATGTTATGGTTGTGTGGATTTATTTCTATATAGTTTAATGGACTGATTTTTAAAAATAATCATAATAAATGGTTAAATCTTGCCAAAATGCTTAGAGTGGAAGTATCTTCTGTTTGGTGGCTTTTTCTGTTATTTTTGTTTGTTTTTAAATCAACAGGTTCAGATATCTGTTTTGAGTTAAATGTCAGAAGTAGACCATAAGGTAGGAGTAAAAGATAATGGTACAAAGATAAAGGATGCTATCTTA
>CABHPQ010169274.1:0-17502 GCA_902168405.1 Peromyscus aztecus
CTTTTCATGAGTATTTTAATTTCACTACCCCAGCCCAGCAGTGTTATATACTTCCAAAGGTTTTGCCTTCTAGCCTTTGCCTTATTTCTGTGGCGGTTACACAGACACTGCCTTCACAGCTCTTAGGAGACATTTGATTCTTCATTGGGTTCTCCCTCTGCCTTCTCTTTTTTGAACAGGTTTCACATTGATCTGGTTCTCTCTTAGCAGAGCCTCCATTCTTCTCAACCTCTCATAAGACATTCAGAAAGTTTGACTACTTTCAGGGTCCTAAAATATACATTAACAACTACAAAAGAATATACATTAAAAATTGGTCTTTTCTGAGTTTTACCTTTCTCTTTTTCATTTACAAAAATATTAATAAAAATCAGGTCACTTGCTATTACCCATGTGCCCTATCTCTATTAACTGACTTACTTCATTTATTCACTATGTACCTCTGTGAAAATAGATGAAGTATAATTTTTGTTGTTGTTGTTGTTTTAAGACAGAGTTTCTCTGTGTAGTTTTGGTGCCTGTCCTGGATCTCACTCTGTAGACCAGCTGGCCTTGAACTCACAGAGATCTGCCTGTCTCTGCCTCCCGAGTGCTGGGATTAAAGGCCTGTACCACCATCGCCCGGCTAGATGAAATATAATTTAAAGTATATTATAACCTCACTTTAGACTGTAAGTTTTTGAGCTACATCCTATTTCCATCTCATTTCTTTCTCTATAATTCCCTTTTTTGACACCTAACACTGAGCACAACAAGGGCTCAAGAAAGTTTTGAAGGAATAGATTGAAAGGACCAATTATATTGAGGGATTAGTCTTGTTAATAATAAAACAATGTTACTAAAGTGATTTTATTTGTTTTTTAAGTAATATTTATATTAATATCTTGGTAATTTCATGCAATGCATTCTTATCACATTTACGAACTACTCCCCAACTACTCCTAGAACTACCTCTACTTCTTATCTACCACTTTCTCTCTCTCTCTAGTCCTGTTTGTATTGTCTAATTACTCTATGGTATGGGGCCTGACAGGGTGAGTAGTCAATATACTAGGACTTACATCAGTACTGAAAGCCAACTCTCCCTCTTTTGGCAGCCATCAAATGCTCTGCTGGGATTTTTGTCTCGATTGAACTTGCAGAGATCTTGAGCACACTGTCCCCATCACTGTGACTTCATACATATAATTGCCCTATTGTGTCAAGGAAACATGGTTTCCTTGAACTCATCTACCATCGTTGGCTCTTGTGATCCTCTGCCTTCTGTGACGATATGGAGGGTTCCATTTAGGGTAGAATACACCACAGTCTTGTTTTCCGCAGGTTTTTCCAGTTATGGGTCTTGTTAGTTGCTATCTACTGAAAGAAGAAGTTTCCTTGATAAGGGTTGAACAACAACATACTGATCAATGTGTGTAGAAATATATCGTTAGGAGTTATTTTAATGCCATACCAGTTTAGCAGAATAATAGTAGCAGGTTTTCCCTGAGGGCCTATGACCTGTCTAGCCATAGGTCTTCGGCCCCAATAACAGAGCCAGGTATGGATTTCCTTTAATGGTGCCTTCCTTAAATTCAATCAGAAGGTGTTTATATACTCCCATACCATTCAAGCCACTCTTGCACCAGCAGGCATACCTTGCCAGGCAGGTCATTGTTGTACCTCCCAGGATGCACAGCTGGCTGAGACTGATGAAGACTTTTCTCCTCATGTAGCATGCATACCACCTTTCAGAACCATGACAGCTAGCCAGTAGGGGTGAAGCTTCCAGGTGAGTAGCAGCTTAGTTTCTCCATGTGTCTGACTCCAGTATGTTGGGTTTTTTGTTTTGTTTTGTTTAGTTTTTGTTTGTTTGTTTTTTGTATTTCCCAATAGGATCTTACTGTCAAGTTCTAGAGAGTAAGCAAGAGCAATGACAATAACCTGTAATCCAATCAGATTTCAGATTTTGTGAAAGACACCAAATGAGCTAACTCAGATCAGAGGTGACCTAAAGGGATCCTCAGATATATATCAGGAAAAAGTCAGTCAAGTTTTTAGATAGGATCTGTATTTTTGCACAATACAATAAAATACTTATCACAAGTAAAGTGAGCAAAAGTGAAGCAAATAAAATTTCCCCAAAGGACAAAAGTAAAACTGAGCAGAACCTCTTCTATAGAGGGAGACAAGCAGCAAAGATAGTATGGCCGTTAGAAACATGGTGGCCTGAAAGCCTCGTAAATGCAGAGAAAAGATGTAGAGCTGCTAGAGATCATTAACAATGGAATCTCAGTGAACCTGAGTAAGAGAGCATGAAGACCGAGAATGAAAAGGACAGTGCGTGGTGGCTGAAACCAACAAGACAGCTCCATTGCTGCATCCATCAGTTCAAATACTTACATTTCTCTATTTGATAATGCACAAGTTATGATTCAGCTCAGTTTATAATTAATTAATTTTATTTTTAAACACACAAGCCCAACAATTTGAGTGGCATATTAGACTAATATAAGTGCAGACATCACACAATCATGAAATGAGGTCTCTACATTCTTTGTGTGGCAAGATGTTGGAGTCTTTGGTAAAGCCTGACTTATAAAAGGACATTTCCCACATCATCTCTTTCTCCTTCCACTTGTTCCCATCTTCAGTGGCTATAAATAGGAAGTAGCTCTATCCAGAAATTAGAAGATTCTTTTTAAAAAGTCAGTCACTTCTAGCATTCATGGTGTTGGAAGGTACTTTTTGTGCTAATATTATCAATAAGAAAGGCAATCATTGATATTAACCAGCTACAAAACCTGTGATCTATAAGAGTAACCTACTTGCTTTCAAGATATACCATTGAAATAGTGTCACAGAGGCTTTGGTAGTAACCATTTTTTTTAAATTGAACTTAAACTCACTCCATGTGAAGGGACCCATATCTGACATTGCTAAGGTGGCCAAGAACCTGAGACTACATAGGTCATGGGTCCAATGTGAAAAATCTAATAGTATCATTCTGCTAAAGGAACATATCAATAAGATGACTCCTAATGACATATTACTATATCCATAGATTAGTGCATTGCTTGTCATTTACCTCATGAGAGAAGCTTCTTGCCATAGATAGTAATTAGTAAATAGTAACAATGTAGCATGAAGACTCCTACTCATGATGAGTTCAGTGTTTGCTGGTGGGTTGGAAGAATTTATTTACCCACATCCTCCTGGGAGAATGTAATTTCCACAACCTGCTGGGAAAGGTAAAATAAATTTTGTCCAATGGCATGTCACTGGGTGTATCAAATACACTCCAGGGCAGTCCCATATCCTGGCGTAGTCAGCCAACACAACACAGACTCCATGTTTTGGGGGGCAATCATTATTTTGTTTTTTTTCCTTATTGGAATTTTTTGTTTTTTATTTATTTTTTATTTTTTTTTGTTTTCAAGAGAGAGAGAAAGAACATTAATTTGGGTGGTCAGGGAAGCAGAGTGTATCTTTGAGGATGTGATCAAACTACATTGTATGGAAAAAATATTTTTAATGAAACTTCACTTGTTGGGTCATCCTTTCTGATACATTTCAATCAAAGCATTATCAAGGCATTGTTTATTTAAATCTGATGTGTTTATTATTATTTTTGCCTTGAACAAGTCTCCATCCTCCCTTCAAAAGTCGCTACTCTGACTAAGCAGGCAGCTTGGGCTAAGAGGTGTTAGGGGAGGGGGAATGAAACAGACCCCATGTGAGGGGAAAGGAGAAAGGTGGAAAATGGGGGCGAGAGGGTCAGCTAGAAGAAATATGTTAGAAAATTCTACAGTGAAGCCTAATTCTCTGTATGTCACTTTAAATAGGAAAAAGACATTTTAGAATAATATTTGGGTCTGATTTGAGTACTAATGGAAAAAATTAATCTCAAACTTCATCTTCCAGGCTAAGACTACTATTTTAAATGAACTGTGCTACAATCTGATAAAATTCCAAACAAACTCACGGAATAATTACAGATTCAAATGAATTAGTTTAAATGAGGAGATACATTGTATTAACAAACATTTGGGAGTAAAGACATTTCTCTAAGGTTAAGCGTTAGGTCAATGTGGGCCAGCTAGAAGGCTCAGTAGGTACGGTATCAAGCTTGGTAACAAGTTCAAGTCTTAGAACCTACATGGTAAAAAAGGAGAACTGACTGTAGCACGAATCTTAAAAGGTCTTATTAATAAAAACAAACCTGGAGCCAGGGACTGGGGTCAAAGCTGGAAGATCAGAGAAGCAGAACAAGCCACAGCCACCTCACCTTGCCAGTTCCTCAGTTGATCCTGTTTCCTCAGACTGGAAGCTTCTGATTCCTCATCCAAATGAATCTCAGCTGAACTGCTGCTCAAAAGCCTAAAAACTTAACCAGCTCTAGTTCTGGGTCCTCACACCTTATACAACTTTTTGCTTTCTGCCATTATTTCCTGGGATTAAAGGCATGTGTCACCATGCCTGGCTGTTTCCAGTGTGGCTTTGAACTCACAGGATTAAAGGCGTGTGTGCCACCATTTTCTGGCCTCTGTATCTAGTGGCTGTTCTGTTCTTTGACCCCAGATAAATTTATTCAGGTGCACAATATTTTGGGGAACACAGTATCACCACAACTGACTCCCTCAAGTTGTCTCCTGAAATCTACATCCTGGCTGTGGCATGTGTACACCACCCCTGACTGCAATCAGAAAATAAATAAGTGGAAAAAAAAAGAATTAGGTCAGTATGTACACCAAAAACTGTGCTATTCTCTATTGAAGCTTTAAAAGCATATCTTCAAAAGTTACCATGTGACATGCATGTGTGGCGATAATTGAACAAAACTGTTGACAAGCTTGCATTTTCATGTTCATGCTTTGTTTTATGAACTGTCACAGACAGTAACTCCCAGTAATATCCTAGACTGCAAGGGTGGTTTTGTCATATCTTATAGTTCTTCCAATTTTGCTCTTTTAATTTATGTGTATGGATCATGCATGTGTGATCTATGCACACATGTATGCCTCTGCTTCGAGTCCAGAAGAGGATGTCAATGTCAAGTGTCCTGTTCTACTTTACTCCTTTACTTTCCACCTTACTCTCCTACACAGGATCTCTGGCTGAACCTAGCACAAGGCTGGTAGCTAGCAAGCTCCAGAGATCCTTGTTTCCACTCCTCCCAGCACTTAGGTTACAGGTGCATTCTCAGACACACCGGCTCTCTCCATGACAGTAAGGGGTTCAAACTCAGACCCTTGGGCTTAAGCAGGTGCTTCTTACAAAGCCATCTCTCAGCCCATCAAATAATCTCTGAACAATTCCATCAAATGAGTGAATACTGTCCTGGGTCCAAATTCCTCAAAAAGATATACACAGTTTATGTTTAGACCAACTCATCAAGTATGTAAGAAATAATAACAACGTATGATGAAGAGTCCTACTGATGAGTTCAGTGTTTGCTGGTGGGATGGAAGAACTTATTTACCCACATCCTCCTGGGAGAATGTAAGTATTGCACGTTTTCAAAGGAAAGATGAAGAATGTAAAATGATAAAGGTTTTTTAATGCAAAAGTTTAGTTTTTGTAACTCTACTTATAGTAGGTTTTATGTTCTAACTAGGTCACTACACTAGCTTTCTTTTTAGTGAAAGATGCTTCCCCACCTCTTCAAAAAAAAAAAAACAGTATAATCACTAGGAACTTGAATAATTAATTATTTTGATTTCAAATTGCAACTGAAAAGAGAAAGAAAAGTTAATTTCATAGAACACAGCTACAACAAGGACCTAATGTGGAAATCACAGTTTCAGCTGAATAGATTGCATATTATTAATTTTAAATCTCGTAAACTCCAGCAGACAGCCCCCACCCACCACCCACCTCTACCAAGGCCTCTTACATTCTCCTTGTGTAATTTAAAGAAGGAGGAAATTCAGAAGTGTATGGAAGTATTTTGTTCACATTCCTCCACAGCAAGAAAACAAATGCTGAGCTTTGTGGGAGTGTAAGCAGATTGATATGGCTACTCATTTCAAAAGATGTGAGCTTTATCTGTGAACAGCAGATACAGACATGAGAGGCGCCTGATAACCAGGATACAAGATGGATAGGACCACTATCAGCAATCACCTGTGTTGAGAACGCAGCATATACAGCTGCCACATTATGTACAAAAATGTGTTCTTCCAGGATGATGGGTAGTCAAACTCAGGCTTTCTTTCAAGTATTTAACCATCTTTTAAAGTTGTGTCTTTCATACTTTCATGAGCTCATTAAAAATGCCTGTCCTCATCCAGGAGGTCTGCAGAAGGGCCCAAGCATTTGCATTCCTTGCTCTTGCTTAGGAAATGCAGATCTTTTCTGTGGCCTACACCTTCAGTTGTCAGGGGATAGAGAACTATTACTAAGCCTTCAAGAGGCCCAGCAATACACATGATGCCATCTTTTTTACACTAGACACTATTTGTGTGATATTTTGATGTATAATAAAGTTCCCAATTACCTTCTCATCTGTTTTCATTGCTTGTGCTACTCTACAGATGAAATCTGTGTGCTGAGGACCCAAGGTGTGATGTGAATCATGGTTGTCAACCAGATTGGATTGGGAGAGACCTAGGAAGTTTTCAGGACATTTTCTGAGTGTGTGTGTGTGTGTGTGTGTGTGTGTGTGTGTGTGTGTGTGTGTGCGTGCGCACGTGTGCGTGTGTGTGTGTGTGTGTGTGTGTGTGTGTGTGTGTTTCCAGAAACAATTGGAGATTGGGTCAGTCCACTTCTTGGAGTGTGAGAGAGGATAGGGGAGTAGTTGGCCTGGGTGGAAAAGATGAAATGAAACAAACAGCAGAAAGGAAAGGAAGACACCTAGTAATGGCAATATTTTCAGTGGGTGTGTATTTTTCTTCTACACTACCCATAGACCACAGATTCTAGATTCTTCAACCTCTCTGAGTGAACTCTCAGCAGCAACTGTCCTGATGACTCCCAAGCCTTCAGCATGAGACTGGGGCAGCAGCCTTTTCTCCTCTTATTCTTGGGGTTCTGGCTTCTTAGATTGAGCAGAACTGGTTCCCCAAGGTCTTCAATGGGACTACTTGACCTCTCTCTGATCATGTAAGCCAGTCTGATAGATCCTCTCCCATCCTACATTCCATCAGTTTCTTCCTCTAGAGAACATCAAGGACAATTATGTCAAGAAAATGATAATTTCTCTCCATATTGGGCTTTGTTTCATCTGTCTTTGTTTATCCGTCATCGCCCACATTTCTAGGCCAACACAAGATACTAGAGGTAGTGGTTCTTGCTATTTCAGAGTTAGCACTTCCTTTATACTAAAGACACAAAGACATATAAAGGCTTTGTGGAGAAAAGCTATATTGAAAATAATTTTAGTGTGGTCACTGACACGTTGAAGGCAATGTGGAGACCGTGTGAAGAGAGAAGTAGTTCTAATAGTTAGGGGGAACCACAGAGCAAGCGTTGTGGAAGAGTGACAGTGCATGTTTCTGAGTGCTGAGGTCTTCAATGGCTAGACAGCCCGGTGAGTGACACCGGCGGGGAAAGCCGGGTGGTCCTCTTGGTGCACGTCTAGCTGACTTTACACAGTTCAAGACCTATGGCACTGATGGGAGCCCGAGGGGCCGGATAGGAAAGGTGGACCAGGATCAGCCCTCTGAATTTGTGTTAGGCAGCCTTACTCATTTATACTTCATCCAGGTAGTGTAGTGACACTTGTGAGGTTCAGATAGCGTAGTCACACGACAGTAGACAGTATTATTTTTCCCTTGTCTATGCAGCTTTATATCGAGGCTATAGAGGATAAATCTCTCCTACAATATATTCATCAAATTAAGAATTTTTCATTCGTTACATTCACCCATGCATGTACAGTGGTGTGTGTGTGTGTGTGTGTGTGTGTGTGTGTGTGTGTGTGTGTATGTACACCTATGTGTGTATACACATGCTTGTGTGAGGGTGTGTGGAGGCTTAATGGTGATGTCAGATATCTTCCTCAGTTGCTCTGCATCTCCCTTTTTGAGAAAGCGCTTCTCACCGAACCTGGAGCTTACTAATTTAGCTAGGCAGGTTGGGCAGTGAACCCTAAAGATCCTCTTGTCTCTGCTTCTCCACATTGGGATTCTAAGCATGCATCACCACTACTGGCATTTCTGTTAGTTCTGAGGATCAAACTCATATTTATGTGGTAAAGTCCTTTATTGACTGAGACATCTTCCCAGCAGGTTCCCACTCAATATACATTTACAAAAATATGTGTATGACATTTAACTTTCTACTTTTTCCCTCAGTGGTTAGAATACTTTTCAAAATAACTACAAAACTAATTTTACTCTTGTTATTTTTCTGGATATTTGTGTGTGTGTGCATATTTCAGTAAAAAAAAACCACAAAAACAAAGAACAACAAAAAACAAACAGTGTTAACTTTAAGGAAACCATTGCAACCCTGTGCTAAGTACTAAACTTCTTACCCATGTCTTCTTTTCTACCCCAGTTCTCTCAAGTTATATCTCACAGGTCATTTCTTTAGACTGAATCATAAATCTTCTGAAAACCCCTCTTTAAACTTCATTAATTTGTAAAGAATAATAAATGATGTAAAGGATAATAAATTGTGTTATTTAGAAATTGTTCATATTAATTATAAAGATGTTAGCAATTGATCCTACAAACAACACATTAGAGAAAAAAAACCCCAAGTAAGATTAAATCTGCAGAAAACATAAAGATGTGTACATTTAATATCCTTCAGATAGACTAGCCTACTTCATTTTCATTTCTACCTATTTCATTCTGTATTGTTGGAGCAGGCTGATAAATTTGAAAATAAGTCAGAGTTCTCTGAATGTATTTCTTTCTTAATATTTCAGAATATATCTTTTGCATATTTGTAATTAGATGTGCACCTTGTCATATCTAAAAAAATTATAGTACTGACAATATGGTAAAAACCATAATAATGTCATTTAGCAAACAGACCAGAGTATATTTTTGTATCTAACTTAAATTTTATAGCATTAAAAAATAAAAAGAGATGCCAGGTGGTGGTGACACACACTTTTAATCCCAGCACTCAGGAGGCAGACAGAGGTGGATCTCTGTGAGTTCAAGGCCAGTCTGGTCTATATAGTGAGTTCCAGGACAGGCTCCAAAGTTACATAGAGAAACCTTGCCTTGAAAAAACCAAATAAATAGATAAATAAATAAATAAATAAATAAATAAATAAATAAATAAATAATTGATTGACACAATGAGGTAGTTTTTTTTGGCATTTTATACTTTATAAAATGTATGTGTCCTTGGTATAATTTTTTTCTATTGTGAAACCAACAGTCTTCCTTGTGTTTAATTTGCATGAATACAAGATTTGAGGTTTTACTCTTTCTATTTTCTGGTTTGTTTGTATTTTTCAGGTAGAAAAACACAGTATTTGAAAACAAACTTGGGGGAGGAGCTCGTCTAATAATCCACAATGTGAGCAGTCACTCTGCAAAGCCATCTCCATCCTAACTATAAACAGCTCACACATATACGTAATCATAATTATTTTTTCTTAACCCCATTAGAGAGCTAAGGTTATTAGGAATATACAAAATTAAAATTTTCTATTGAACACATGTGCTTTTTTCTTCTTTTCTTCTTTTTAGCTTTTGGCTGATCACAGGTAAAAGAAGATGGTCTACAAGGCAGGTAAAAATAAATTAGCTGAGTTTTTATGACTTCTTTTTTTTTTTTTTTTCCGAGACAGGGTTTCTCTGTTTAGCTTGCGTCTTTCCTGGAACTCACTTTGTAGACCAGGCTGGCCTCAACTCACAGAGATCCGCCTGACTCTACCTCTCGAGTGCTGGGATTAAAGGCGTGCGTCACCACCGCCCGACAACTTCTTAAAGTTCCAGTAAGGATTAATGTAACAGTTTGAAATAACTGGGCACACTAGAGGCAAGAGGTATCTGTACTTACTGTCCACTTCATTTTCTTCTATATATGTATATCAGATGCGCACAAGAAAGACTGTGGCTAGAACGGGAGACAGGACAGAAGTCAGTCACCATCATGCTGGGTTATTTACTATGGTAGCAGGCTTGTTTATTACTGAGTCTGCACTAGGACAACCAATATTCACTCTACAAAGAGCCAGGTATTGTGTAGAGTGAAGCAAAATTTACTAGTGGTAGAAGCTCCTGTGTAGATGTAACTAACCGTTTTATTAAATAAGAAACACAGAGCCAAGGTAAAGATAAAAACCCAAGAGGTCAGAGTTAGGAGCTTACCCGCGTGCTGCTGGCTAGCTTCTTCCGCCAAGAAACCTCTCCGAAAGGGGAGCTACTTCCTGTGCGTTTAACTTATATAGAGTTCTGGTTCTTCCTTCTCATTGGTTGTAAACCCAACTACGTGGCTGTCTCATCACTGCCTCTCTGTACAGACCTCCAGGTCTATGGTTGGTAATGAGATTTAAGGGCGTGTGTCTCCAACGCACAGAGATCTACCTAGTTCTGCTTACCAAGTGCTGGGATTAAAGGCGTGCACCACCACGCCCAGCTCTCACTATGGCTTGCTAAACTCTGACCTCTGGACAACTTTATTTATTAACATACAAATAAAATCACATTTCAGTACAAATAGAATGAATGTGGAGGATTCCCTCTGTTGCGACAGCATGCAGGGACTGTTAACAAGTTAAGGTGGATGTGGGACTGTGCAACTCTGTATTGTCACCCTGAGCCCTTTATTAAACACGAAGTAATAACCTTAAATTGGGCCCAATATTTCTATTGGCTCTCTTGGTTCAACACAGACTTATGCAAGCCTGCTACCAGCAAGTCAATAATATACACAGTGCCAATGAATGTGCTGTTCCCTGCCTCCTGGCCTGCTTGCAGTATTTCCTGTGATCAAAGTACAGAGTGCAGAGTCTCCTTGTGTTTAATGATCCCATTTATTCTCAGAATTCTGGCGTGTCCTGAGGAGTACCGTAGTAGCAAAGGCAAATCAGGCTTCTTGCATTTCACTGCAAGACTAGAGAAAACATATACTCAGTGAGAGTCCTGAACCTATTAGCCTTACTTCTCCTTCTTAAATTTACAGATAATACCTATTATTTAATAAAAATTACTAGATATGTGAACAATACAAAGAAAATATAGTTACCTATTTCCAAGAAGCAACACAGTTAATAAAAACAAAGTTGGAACCATGCTGTGCTGTTCTAGCCCCACCCTTCACTGGCCCTAGGATAGCTGGCCCCACCACTTGATGGATACTACAGCAGGAGATCTGGTCCTGTCCCTCAGGGGACAGTCCAACCCTGCACTCAGAAGTGATGACCCTACCCCTCACCACAAGGGTACACCTTGCCTGGGCAGCACACTAGAGATGACCCAGTAGTCTGGGTGTGAGAGCAGGAGAGATGACCCCATCTCCCCAGTATGCACTCTACAGCAGAGGGCCCTGCACCTTGCCTAGGCAGAAGAGTAGAGCTGGCTCTGGTGATGTGACTGTGCGTGAGCCTGACAGAGGACCTGAGAGCAGAAGAACTGGCCCTCCTCATCGCAGGCTGCATTGGGTGAGCTAGCTGAGGCAGTGCTGGAGAGCTCGCCTGGGTATTGATGATTAGAGAAAGCTGGCAGGCTGACCAACCGAGCTACCACACTGGTCCAGAGCCAGGGCCATGAGTTGACCCATCTCAACATCTATGAACTGTTGGAGCAAGTGAGGGGAATGAACCTACAGATCCCAAACAGCAGGATCTCCATGACACAGGACAACAACAGGATATCCAGGAGGAGCACCAATGAGCACACGTTATTGGTAGTGTAACGGGAACCAGAGACCTGCAGTCAGATCAATGACTCATGGCAATGAACGTTTGGAGGTAAAGATGAATGAACTAAAGGGTAAACTGTGTGTCTCCACAGGCTGCACTACAGCCTCTGTGACAAAATTCTTCTCCTGTTTTTTTTTTTTTTGTTTGTTTTGTTTTGTTTCTTTGTTTTGTTCGGTTTTTGTTTTAAATTTGGTTTTGATACTGGGGAGGTTGCAAGGGTGTATGTGAGAGAATGGGGAGATAAGTGAGATCAGAATACATGATGTGAAACTCACAAGGAGTCAATAAAAGTTAAAAAAAAAGCGAATGACTGCACAGTTAAAATAACTGAAAAGCATGTTACGGGGTCTAGTGAGTGAAGCAAATAAAGTACAAGAAGTGCAAACAAATACATGCGAGTCCTAATGTCAAAGAGAAATTAAAATGATAGAAATATAGAATTATATTAACTGTTTTTGTAGCTGACTAGACACATACAATGAGAAGATTAGCTAACTTGAAAACAGAGCAAGGAGGATTACAAATAGGAATTGGAAAGGGAAAATCAAGTATATACCAATATCAAGGTACATACACAAATGTAATTGTGTCTCTAAAGGTAAATGAGGAAAATAATTGCCAGAGAGAACATTTGACAAAGAAATAGCTAAGAACTTTTCAAAATTAATGAAATCTATGAACTGCATATTAAAGAATCTTAGAGGACCCAAAACACTGTAAATATAGAATGGGAAAAATGTCAAAGAAAATTGTCATTTTATAGTCAAGTTGGTGAAAATCAAAACTAATATGAAAATTAGCCATGTAAATGTAAAATAAGCATTATTTAAGGAATGTATAATCGTTACAGCAGACATCTCATCATAAATTATGCAAGCAAGGGGGCAATGGAACAACACATTTGCAGTATTGAGAGAAAAGAAAACCATAATTATATAATCTCATAATAAGATTGTACATAATCACACATACAATCAAGTATAGGGAAAAACTGTTGCTAACTCTCCTAGTTACAGTAATAAGATGTTTCAAAGGTGAAAGCAAAATAAATACTTTCAGATGAGGGAAGGCTAAGAAAACAGTATAAATAATGAGAACAACTGAAAAAATACATTGGAATTATATAAAAAAAACTAACAAAACAAAGTAAAAAAGAAAAGAAGTTTAAGAAGGGGGACAAATAGACAGGAGAAAATAAACCCCAGAGCAGGGAAAGGAAAAATGAAATTCAGCCCCACCAGTGATTGAACTGACTATAATGATTCACATGTTCCAAATTCAAATGATGATAGTGTAATGTTAAATTTGTAAAGATTAGGAAAATTATCTACTGGGATTATGACACACATGTTCAATATGATTGAATGTAGTTTTTTAGTGAAATGTTCTACATTATGCATATATAATTCTTTTTAACATTTTTATCATATTTATTTATTTAAAGACAGAGTTTCTCTATGTAACTGCCCTGGCTGTCCTGGAACTCACTTTGTAGACCAATTGGCACCACACTCACAGAAATCAACCTGCCTCTGTATCCCAAGTGCTGGGATTAAAGGCATGCACCACCACTGCCCAGTTTTATTTTAGATTATTTGAGCCTTATTCCATGTTCCTTTTATTGTTTTATCTGCTAATCCTGAAACTTCCATGTTAACTATATTCTTCATAAAATTATAAAAGTTTGAAATTTATATGCCACCAAATTCCTTTGTTTGGCATACAAATCTTACTGAAGGTAAGATTCCTTTCATCCAGGTACAGAACTGCTCATGATGGCCTCTTTTGATCAGTGCTCATCCTCTTGAAGTTATCCTTTCTCCTTTCTGTCCCTTGTCCCTTAACGGGGTATTCTCCATCTTAAAATTTCATGTGGTTAGAGGTCATACAAATCCAGTCATACAGCAGCTTTGAGATCAATTCATGTTGTCACAGTATTAATATTTCACTCATATTTAGTAGTAAGTATGATTGCTCTTCCTGGACATAACACAGTTTATCTATTCACTAGATTGCTTCTAGTTTAAGGTAACTGAAATAAATCTGAAATCATTTCATAAACATATTCAAATATGTTGTTTATTTCCATTGACTAAACACCTAGTAGCTTGTAGCTGGAAATTTCTTGGGTCCCACATGGCCCCCATGGATCCACAGCCACTTATAAAATAATCACTCAGAGTCTTAATATTATTTATCACTGCTCAGCCATTAGCTCAAGCTTATTACTGACTAGCTCTTACACTTGAATTAACCCATAATTCTTATTTATGTTTAGCCATGTGGCTTGGTACCTCTTCCCAGAATCCTCCTTGCTGCTTGCCCCACCTATACTTCCTGCCTGGCTACTGTTCAATCAGCATTTTATTTATCAACCAATCAGAGCAACACATATTCACAGCATACAGACCGTCATCCCACAGCACTTCCCTTTTTATATTTAATCAAAAAGGAAGGTTTTAACTTTAACATAGTAAAATTACACATAACAAAAACAATTATCAAGCAAGTATTACAGTTATAATATCTAGTCTATTTGTATTTGGCAAAATTAAGAAAATGTTCTAGCTGTCCCATATTTGTGAGTCTAAAGTTTCATATCTAAATTATCTTTTATCATAACCAAGGAAAATTATAACTATCTAGTCTTCAACTACTTCAAAGACCCAGAAGGATATGATATTATGTAAGTAAACAGGAAATGCCTTCTAAGCAACTTCCAAAATTCTGGAAATGACAGAGACAGCTGACAGCCTGGATAGTCATCCAAAGTTTCTCTGTAATGTTGAGGCATCCTTCCTCAGCCTATAGTCCTAGAGTCTCTCAGTCCCTTCTCTCTGTGTCCTGTAAAATGTCTGGCAGTTTCTTATGTGAAGCAAGAACCTGAAGGACCATCTGGTCTTGCAAAGTTCAGTGGTCATCTTTCTATGGCTCCTGCATGTCCAGTCTATATAACATCCTGTCAAGCAGTCCAGACAAGAGCAGTTTCTTGACCAAATGGCCATTTTGTGCCAAGAAGACAATAAACTCCATACAGAGTATCTTCGACGCCCATCTTCCTCTTTGAAGTAAATGGGTGTTGCCAGGAGCAGACGTCTCACTGTCTAGAAAAGTCTAAGTTTTTAAAAGATTTTAAATGCCGTATTCTGTAGGTCTTTGAAGTCTTTGAAGATCACCTAATTGAAATATATCTATGTATATCTAGAAAACTTAGCTAACATAACTATAAGCATGATTATCATAGATGACTAATTATTAATCTGTATTTCTTAACTATAAATTACAATTTTAAATGAGTTGCTTAAACATAATACTTTAAACAAGAGTAGAAATATACATACAGTATAACAAAATTAACTTTAAATTTGTAATAAACTAAAATCTATAACAATGTAAAATGTTTTAAATAAGTTGTTACTCTTTATCATAGCATATCTATATCCTATCCCCCTTTTATCTTTTAGAAAGATCTTGACTATAACCAATAACAATTTGTAACTAATCTCAAACAAAGACAAATATCTATAATCCATCTTTTGGAAATGTGGGTATAGGGTTCTGGGCTACTTCCTGTTGATAGGGGGTGCTGGTAGTCTTATGGGGATCCTGAAAAATTTGAGATAATGGTCAAGTCCTGGGAAGACTGACTATAACCTTTGTTGATAGATACCATCTGTTAAGGGTCAGGAGGTCTGGCTTAATCAAATCTGACCCATGACCTGGAACAAATCCATAGGTTCTCATCTGTGGTAACAAAAGCAGAACCTCTTTTTCAAAGCAACATATCCTTAGACATAAATTTTGAAGTCAAGATACCTTTAAAACATACATATTGGTTTAACTGAATAGCTTTTACAATCAAATGTCTCTCTGAAGTTAAAAATCCCAAAGACAATATAATCCAAATTCTCTGTGTAATATCCATCTTAATGTGGCTTATTTTTTATAGTACTTTTACTGTGTCTTTAAATACTTCATTTTTTAAAAAACTATATCTTTATATAAGGGTCTATCCTCCTTTTCCTCTCTCTTCCAAGCCTATGAGCATTTTTACACATAATGTGAAATATTTAAAGGTTTATTTCATCTGAATCTGTATTTTTGTGAATCTAATACTTTAAACTTCAGCATGGTTAGGACTGAAATGACAGCCTTGGCTGCTGACTCTGCCCACCTCAGCTTTCTAACATAGAGGAACTATGTCTACCACTAGGTCTGGGGGAACCATGCTCATAGCTGACTCTGTGAAGCAGTGGGACTATGCTTCCATCCAGCAGAGTGTAGCCCAGAAGCCTTTTCTTTCTTTCCCTTTTTCTTCTGTAGGAGCAAAAGCTGTATCCACCATGCACCATGCTGTGTGGGTTGCAGACACCACTGTGTACAGTGCCAGGAATCCTCCATGCTGCACTCAAGCCCATATACCATGAGCCAAGTCCACATGCCAGGGCATCTCTGTACCTTGGTGTCTTTGTATCTCGACCTGCATGAGACATGAAGTAGAAAGCTGTTTTTGGCTCCATTATTTTGTGTTTAGAAGCCCTTTTTAAACTCTTTTAGACCTTATGGAAATTTGAGAGACCCATGTTGGTACATCAAATGTAGCCAGAAATTTCTCTGGTCCTGCCTGGCCCCCATGGATCCACAGACACTCACAAAATAATTACTCAGAGCCTTAATATTATTTATAACTGCTCGGCCATTAGCTCAGACTTATTACTGACTAGCTCTTACACTTGAATTAACCCATAATTCTTTCTTATGTTTAGCCACATGGCTTGGTACCTTTTCTCAGTTTTGCCTTGTCATCTTGCTACCTCTGTGTCTGGCTGGTGACTCCTGACTCAGCCTTCCTCTTCCAAGAATTCTCCTTGTCTGCTCACCTCACCTATACTTCCTGCCTGGCTACTGGCCAATCAGGATTCTGTGGTGATATTGTGTTCCCCAGTATATTGTGCACCCTAATAAATTTATCTGGGTTCAGAGAACAGAATAGTCACTAGATATAGAGGCCAGAAAATGGTGGCACACACATCTTTAATCCTAGCATTCCAGAGGCAGAGATCTTCTGGATCTCTGTGAGTTCAAGGCCACACTGGAAACAGCCAGGCATGGTAACAAGAGCCTTTAATCCCAGGAAATAATGGCAGAAGGCTGAATGGTATTTAAGGCGTGAGGATGAGGAACTAGAGGCTGGTTAAGCTTTTAGGATTTTGAGCAACAGTTCAGCTGAGATCCATTTGGGTGAAGACTCAGAGGCTTCTAGTCTGTGGAAACAGGATCAGTTGAGGAACTGGTGAGGTGAGGTGACTGTGGCTTCTTCTGCTTCTTTGATCATTCAGCTTTCACCCCAATACCTGGCTCCAGGTTTGATTTCATTAATAAGACCTGTTAAGATTCATGCTACAGCATTCTATTTATCAAACCATCAGAGTAACACATATTCACAGCATACAAAACAACATCTCACAGCAATAGCTGGGTGTAGTGAATTTATGTTAAAATTTATACATGTACTATCCTGTGTGTGCACATGTACTGATGAGTTTTATGTCAACTTGATACAAATTACAGTTACCAGAGAGGAGGGAGCCTCAACTGAGAAAATTCCTCCATAATATCTGGCTATAGGCAAACCTGTAGGGCATTTTCCGAATTAATGATTTATAGGAGAGGGCTCAGTCCATTTTGCT